>UELV01053861.1:322-31552 GCA_900490015.1 Megastigmus stigmatizans
ATCTCGTTTTCACGGGTTAATTTAGGAAGTGATAGAAATGAATAGAAAAAAATTATTTTCAAAAATGTTTCATTTTAATGAAATAATAAAGAATAGAATGTTAAAACTAAAGAAAAATTAAAGAAAAAATTGTTTTAAACACTTCAATATGCCTATTTAAAAAATAGGCATATTAAAGTGTTTAAAACAATTTTTCGTTTTATCTCTCTACTGACTAGAGAGTACCCATAGAGCTACCTTAAGAGTTTCTTTTCACTTTTATACTGTATAGACACAATTTTCTGATTTTGTTGCTCTAACGATTCTTGCAAGCTTGATAGACCCTTGTTATTTAGTAGATAGTGCAAAGAAGTATATCTTTGAAAGTAGCATTGCAGTTCCGCAATAACGTGTGCATGGACGAGATGTCTGACTAAACACTGATCTGATCTCTATACAAATGTAACTATATAGGTTTACGTCAAACCTAGTGAATTTTGATCATCTCGTATTTCATGATTGTTGGTAACCAATAAAAATACATGATTTAAATTGATAAAGATAAATAAAGAACGAATCGAACGAATAACTCATTATTTTTCGTGTTGGTGTTCTGTTTAATTAAAGTCGGTTAATGACCACCACGTAATGAATGTAAATAAATTAAATTTAGTAAAATCGAAAACAAAGAGAATAAGGGAATAATGTGGAAAAATACTGAAATCGAGAAAAATTTTGAATATTGCCTTTCGCCCCGGGGCTACCTGGATAAAACACAATTTTGCCCGAACAATAATAAAATTTAATACTTTTCTCTGAGTATTCTCTACGGTGAAATTAGCTGATTACGCATTGAAATGATTTTCAACCCATAATAAACCTTCATTGTAATAAATCGTAACAAGATACCTACTCATAATTACATTTACAATGCTAATTAGCGTTTCGTTACAAGTACCGTACTCGTAACATACCGAATTCTTCACAAAATTTATATAATGTTAGCGCAACAAAGGAATAATAAAAGAAACATCTCGATTAACCAACAACCAACAACCCAATGCATTTGTACGTGACGCATCATCAGCTGGGATCAAGATCCCACTCGGCACTCGTCAAACCCCGTTAAAAGCAGACGCACGCACCAAAAAAGCTCTCATCCCCAAAAGGCAACGCACTCTAACGAGATCCACGGAATGCAAAAAAAAAAGAAGAAGAAAAAAGCTGCTTCCCGAGCTAACGCGATCTAACATGATCTCGTCGCCTCGGGTCTGCGGCCTCCACCGAAAATCCCACGCCCTCGCGGGATATTCGACTTAAGCTGCGCGTAAGCTCACGCTCTCAAGCGCATTGCCTCTAATTACCTCTCGAGGAGACTTGGCTTTTGCCGCGTCGCGCCGAGCGATATTCCCAACCGAGCGCGCGCATAAGCCGCTCCAGAGGTTTTCCACGAGGATTAGGACTGCGGGGCTGTTGCTGCTGCCGTTGGCGCTATTCGATTTCGCGCGCGACGCGCGAGGATAAAGAGCTGCGAGTGAGAGAGAGGAATTGGATTCTAGACGCCTAGCCGAGGATATACGACACGCGTAAGGAGTGAATAAGGGGGAGCCGCGCGGTAATTGGCACGAGAGCCAATTTATAATTAGGCTCTTGCGGGGAAGTTTGATTTCTACGAGCTGAGCTATTGGCGTTCTGCCCTTTTACAGCGACGGACACGAGGGATTCTTTATTTTCTTTTGTGGCAAAGAGCTTGGGAGTGAATACACTAGTTTATGTAAATAGAAGTTCTGGTTGAGTTGGACTTTTTGAGAATGTAAATGTCCCGAATACATAATAGGAAAAGAATCAATTTTATATCGATACATTTTTGTGGAAGATCTCGAATGGTTTTTGGATTTTGCGCTAGCTTAATCTGAAATAAAAGCAAAGATAACGGCATTATTGAAATGCTATTCAGGGCTATGCATAAATCCAACGCAAATATATGGAATAAGAATTTAAAAAAAGATGGGAAAAAGTGGTAAAGCCGTAGGAAATTCTATAGGTAAAACTAGAGAAGAGAGAGAGAGAGAGAGAGAGAGAGAGAGAGGACCAGAGAGCATGATATGCGAGGCGGAGAGGAGCAAAATTATAGGTCTTGAAATTGAAAACTCACGTGGCTTTGCGTTATTACCTACCCCGGCTGTTCCGCCTATATGATATGATGCGGATTTTGTTCCCTTTAGACAGATGCATTCGCATACGTAAATCCATAAAATCTATTCAAGATAATGTAATCCCGTTTTTCTATCTCTTTTTTTTTCAAGAGCGGTTCGTCTCATCGATTACCAGGGGAAATTCTTTATATAACCGGCATGACCAGATATTTTTCCGTATCCGTGAGTCTAATTATCTGATGCATAACTCATGCGATTTATGCATGTAACTGGGGAAATTCCGATTGGATAACTGGAAAAGTCTTTTTCGTCACTCTAACCACAAAATCGCATGTTTGATGCGACTTTACGGCTCTCGTGATGAAAAATACGGTTCGAGACTAGGGCGTAAGAGGATTATTTCACTCACGAGACGTTTTTCGGCCGAGCGAAGCGAGTGTGAAATGTACTATTTCTGGATATAGTTTCCGATCTGGCGTTTCGTTTGGCTATAGTCGTTGGGTTATCAAATCGGCGATTGTCAATGCAAACGCTTTAAATGAATCGTGGAATATTTACAATACAAGTTTTTACAGTTTATTAATTGAATATAATGTAATACGTCAGCAGTAAATATAAAAGTGTTTCCAAATTTCAGTTCAAGTGTATAATTAAGATTCTTTAGAATAATAGAATTAGCAAATATTAAATGTGATACTTCCTTGCAACCACTAAAAAATCAGTATTGTTGATTCTTTCAATTCATTTTTATTCTCACAGTTGGAGCTGCAAGTAAAGCTGCATCGCATCAGTGAGGTGAAATGGAGATTGCCGCAGATTAGGGCTACGCGCTCTATTAGTTTCTTTGAATAGGTCCTGTTGTTGAGAAGACTCATCAATAGGGATTTCAGGCTACGTTCAGTAGCAGGACTTGCTATAAGCGAATGTAACCTTGCACCACCATAAATGTAACTAAATATTACTTAGCAATGTTTAAGCAATTTGCGAGATGTTTTGAAGATATGAAGGTTTATTATCTTGCCCTCAAATTTTCACGCACGAAAAAGATTTGCAACTAATTTCGGAATAGACCTAAAAATAATGAGTGATAAGAATTGTGGTTTTTAATCGACCGAATTAGTCGCTATTTCATTAATTACGGTCACTCATTGACGCTGTTACCCTACAACGGTACATAATTAAATTAGAAAAATAAAATCACATATACTAACGTTGTAGTATTCTTAATTTAGGAGAAGAAGTTCAGCACTGGTTCAAGTCATATCAACAATCCCATCTTATTTTATCGATTCGCTCCAGAATGCAACGAGTATTTTTAGACCGATACAGATTCGCGTGATATTTTCAAACATAGAGAAATGCCATATATTATTACTGTTTCTATAGTGATTTACTTATCTATGAGTGAAATAAACCTAATCTACGATTTCTGTTAACGAGATCGGCTTGACAAGGCTTTTTCAGTATATTTTTAACGTTTTCCAATCCGATGACCTTAAACGCTACAGTTCTCCTTTCAATTCGGGACACGAGGACTTGAGCGATAGCGGAGAATTAAGTAGCAGTAAAACGAATGTCCGAGCACCAAGATTCATTGCCTCCATTTCGACGGTTTTTTGTTTGCTTCGTTTTTTGGACGATTGCCATTTAATGCATTCGCAGCCGTTTGCTATATTCAAATCAAACAATTATACGTTTGTATCAAGTTCAATTGTTTAAATTTCTGATTATATATATATATTAATATTAATAAGATTACCAAGTCTATTATTATATACTTATTATTAAATCAATAATGAAATACTTTTGGAGATGAAGATAGAAATGGCTGTTATTTATCGCTGTACATACTGGAAACTAAATGTGAATTTTCAATGAAAACCTGATATTCCAACATTTTCTTTTTTTATAGTCAAGGTCGTAGTTTCTGATCAGATAGAGAATGCGTGGCTAGTCATTTTACCCTTTCAATTCAGAAAATCGACGGAATTTATTTTATTTGTGTCACGACTATTCTTGACAGTACCTATGCATATTTCGGTATGATGGTAATTTATGCAGTATAAGACTCATCAAAATCAAAGTCTATTTCACCTCGAAAATCTCTCTGTTCAAAAGTCTCACCAATCCTGCTACGGTAACTGCGCAAAAAAAAAAGAAGCAAAACAGCCGAGATAGACGAACAAGACTCATCCAGCGCCTGCCAAGGCATATTTCCGTCCAAGGTGCTCGAGCCCCTTCTCATTCCGTCGTTTAATTTGCTTCATTGGCTACTCGCCAATACAACTTTCCTTTGTAGGTATATGGGAAAGAGAGAGAGAGAGAGCGCACAAACGAGTGCAGCAGTTCGCGACCAAACACGAGGGTGCGAGGGAAATTGTTCTACTCGGCAGGAGAGAGAACACACACACAAGCGCGCTCGTTTTCCACAAATATTTGATCGACAAGTAGACGCATTGTTCTTTGCCGCGTAGTCGCCCTGAAATAAATCGTCACGGTGTGCAGAACTGCAATTAGTTTCGTCGGCATGCGTATATATACATGTATACAGTGCGAATAGGAAGGGAGTATTGGGAGCCGAGGGGAAGGGTAATAATATAACGGGGAAGTTTAAGGCACACAGCCATCCCCTTCGCAATCGACGTTAATGCGCGAATGCTCGAGGAGGTGGAGGTTTACATTCTCCGCACGGAGAAGAAGAAGAGAGAGAGAGAGAGGGAATTGATTTTATATCGGCGATGAATTATGAATGAATTTCAGCTCTGCTTTACTTATGAAAATCGATTTTGTGTACGAAATGCCGGGGAATTGTTCGCCACGGGGGAACCTACCCGGAATTAAACTTTAATGGCATACTAATAACTTTTCATCCTTCGCGCGCGAAACTCTCCTTTTTTTTTTTTTTACATGCACCTGGTATAACCGTTTAAGTAAGGGTCGAGCTACTACTACCTGCACTGCGTTGAAAGCTTTGGCGATATTATGGACTTTGTTTACTTTATAAAAGAGTTCGCGATAAACGAACGGACAGATTCGAAAAAACAAGTACGCGCTTTTTCCTGTGTATAAACTACAATTTTCAAGTTAAACGAATAAGAGATTAATCAACTTACGCCATTATCGGAGATTAAAAGAACTTTAGTATAAAGATTTTTTTTAAAATTATTCCAACGATACAAGCTTGAATTTCTTTGTTCGTTTAGTTATCGATATTATCATGCACTTCGCTTGATTAATGGTACATGGAGTTTTTTTACAAAATTGAAATATCGCCGACGGCTGAATTTCTCGTTACTTTTTACAGTTCTGATAGTAAAATCTCTGGGTAAATCGGTTTAAATTTTTGATCAAAAATTGGGCCAGCTCTTCTCTTTGGAGCTTTCGATTCCATTCATGGGAGATGGGGTTTCATCAATTTTTTTCCGTTTCTTTAATCCCCCGTGGATCCATACGAGTTTCATCTCTCATATTCCAATATATCCGATATTCGATAAATATTTTTAATATTCAAGTGCTTGCAAACAAAATCCCATAATTTATTAATTAAACCCAGTTCTTATTGTTTAATTGCGCGATAAACTTTGTAATCCTATACAACGTATAACACATATGTATCGATATTAATTAGCTTTTCTGTAAATCATTTCGTGTGTAATCACATTTACTAACGATAATGCTTTAGTTTGCAAAGTCGAACTCGGCCGGCGACGCGCGAGCGCGCCTGTATATTCTCTCTCCTGTAATTGCTCCTTTAATTGCTCGCCGTATATGCATTAATTAAGGAAAATAAAGTGACAGGTAATTAGCGATAAATTTCACCATTAAAGATATTCGAAACGAAACGATGATAATTGCAGCGTATGTTAATATAAATTTCGTAACAGAAGACAACAATGAGGTTTAATTACAGTTTTCGAGCAGCATTATTATGGCGCCGCATTAATTAGAGTGTATCTACGATTTCTTTTACAAGCTTGATCAGCGCAACTCTAACTTGGTGGATTTTCAGCAGTTTTTAATGTAATTAAAACCAATAGTGCACTTGTCTTATAAACACCAATGAAAAAGTTATAAAAGTGTCGAATAAAATAGTTATCTAAATGATGTCGATCAAATATCTATCAAAGTGTCATTTAAGATGCAGTCTGGGCGCGATCCAAGCGCTGAAAATGCTCTTTTGTGCTTTTGTATTTCACAGAGCTCTCCATTTCGCTCTATCGAGCAGAGATATCGAGTCAAAGGCAAATAACGAAATAAACACGAGCCGCATAACGAAATATATACGTATTTCCTGAAATTCCGAAAACTTTATATATATATATAAAGTGTGTCGATATAAATAACAAAGAAAACAAGCACGAGATATTGAATTCGTTTGACATGGAATAACGCAGTTTTATAAAAAAAAAGAAATAGTTTTCATCTAACTTCGACGAATTGTTGTGTGCTATTTATAAGCGCGGCACGTTTCGCACATTGAAAATATTTTTGAAAGGGTCTGAAATAATAACTGCATAACTTGCGAAATTATTATTTTTTTGTAACTATACGCGAAGGTTGCATTTTAGTAATTAATTATAAGATAACACAACGAATTATACGAAAGTATAACTTGGTGAGTTTTTTTCTCCCTCTCGCTAAACCCTCCAAGTTTGATTAAAATCGGTGGGTCTCGACTCTTCAGACTGTGTGTTTTACGCATTTTAATCAACTACATCATCATCTTAAAGTAATTAAACTGTTCTGTAATTCGCGAATAATTTCAAGCAAAAACCAATTTAAGTTAATCAAAATACATTCGCGACTGTTTGATATTATCTAGTGTGTAATTAAAGGTGTAATTGGAATGCAAACAGCGGAGCAAAAAAAGGATTTGTGAAATGTAAAATCAAAACTGCGGGTAACTGAAAAGTTGAAGGAAGGAAACAATTGAAGTTAACGTTCGTTATTTTTTCAGCTTTTGAAGTTGCTGTTTTCAATGATCAATCGATATTTTGTAAACTAAGTTAATTATAAATTGGAGAAATCAAATATCTTGAAAAAATATAAACAATTTAATTATTTGCACTGTCCTGAAATGTTTTAATTTGCTTTCGCGAAAATACATCTGTTTTTAAATGTTATTTAAATACGAATTATCTAAATTAAATGATAAATAAAATAGTATGTATACGACATCTAGCCTCGTTCACTTTTAAACAAAATTACTGATGCAATCAGGGTATGATTAATCCTTTCATCTCTGAAAACTTTTCCATCAATATCGGTATATCCAGTTTCTAATAAATTTTGCAATACATATTTTATCATAAAAACTATCGATAATTTTTCCAGTTTCAACAGTCACATACCAATCGAAATTACTGGAAACTATCGCGAATTATCTGCAGAATTTCCCCCTGTGTAATTTTCTTTAAAAAAATGTCTTTCACAAATTTATCGATGCCCTTTCCCGATCTCCTCAACAACCCAAATTATCATCGCTACAATAAAACGATCCCCCATCGAACGTGGACATCAGGTGAACGCGTTACGCCGGCTGAATAAAATAATCCAAGCTCCGGTGTAATCTGCATGTCTGCTCCCTTCCCCTCTCTCCATCACCCAGACGAAATAACAACGTCTAGTAAAACTCCCTCGGCTAGCAGCAACAGACGAATAGATCCCCCCAGAGCTAAAAAAGAAGAAAACGGTGGAAAAAAGGCAGGTGCAGTTGAACGAGCGGGACCGATGTAAAAAGACGAATTCACCCTTCCCTATGTCGACAACTACGTAGGGAGAAGAAGAAGAAGAAGAAGAAGAAGAAGAAGAGATAAGGACGGGTGGGTTTATACAGTCTTGGTCCGTCTCACCTCCTAATTCCTCTCGGTCGGGATCTGCCTCGGACGGACTATATGACAGGGCCAGAGGAACGAGTGAGTCTGCCTGCTGTCGCTGCTGTTGGTGGCAGCGAAGCCAGAGGAAATCGATCGACCAGAGAGAGAGAGAGAGAGAGAGAGAGAGAGAGAGGCAAGAAAATTGGATGGCACGCGGGGCGCACCGCAAAACAAATGAACGTCGCGGCGAGCGATCGGTGATTGGCTATCAAGCTAACCCCCTCCTCTATACTCCATACCACCTCCTCGTGCCACCCGACGATGGAAAGTGCATAGTCGGTGCTGCCTATATGCCGGCATCGTTCTCGTCGCCGCCGTCGTCGATATTAACCAATCCAGCCTGTTAGCTACCGGGTGCAGCTGCGGTGAGGCGATTACCTACCTATATAGGTAAAGGCTTGGGTGTGGTGAGGGTAACAGAAAAAAAAAATGCGAATTCGAGTATTAACGGTGGGGTAGGGGTCGAACGGGGTTTCCTTGATGAGTTTCATAAGTGCGTTTGCGGGACACGATGATGGATGGACAGCGACGGTGCAGCTGATGCGGCGCGATTGAGTTTTCAAATTGCGAATGATTTTCCAATTAACCGACAATTATGTGATGGCTATTGGATGAACACGCGGTATAGATTTTGCTTTACCGATCGCTGATTATTTAAAAAAACTCATCGAGTATATCGAATATAATCGATGCCAAGACATTGATATAAAATGAACGTTATTTGCAGGAGATAATTGTCAAATAGTATAGTGAAGTATGTACTCTACGCGATTTGCATGAATTTCACTTGTGCTTTAGAGGCTCGTATCATGCTTCGGCACGCAAATGGAGCACTTAACGATAACCGTGGAATTCCTGCGTTGAGTTCTATATATATATGTGTGTAAGCTGATTGATGCTTCTTGGTCAATCCGTTTACTTTGAAGCCTACGATGGATTAAACAAGATTGCCAATTACGTGCGCGCCGGGGGTTTTGCTAACCGAGATTTATACAATTGCAAAGCCGCAAATGTGCACGAATACTATATAATTCGCATTTTGAATTTGAGCTTAGAAACATATATATACGAACGCGTTTATAATGTTCTAAGCTATAATTGTTCATCTCTGAAAATGTGGCATTGCTTATTATTTCGTAAATTGAAATCTTATAGTGAGCTGAGACTATTACATAAACGTATATAACAATCAATGTGTTGATGAAGAACGTAAACCAGTTGCCGTGTATGTTACGCCAAGGTTATCAAACGTTTTACCAGCCATTTACCGAAGGCTCATTTTCAGGCAGTAATAGCGTAATAATCGTATGACTAATACATATAAGGTTTAATCTATAGAAGCAAATTAGTCGCAATAAACAATTGCAGCGTGTGTCCCTCGCGTTCCGAAAGACTTTTTCTGGATTATACGCGAAAGCGTAAATGTAAAATTAAACGCAGCATCATAATATTTCGAGGGAAAAATTTTAAAAAATTCGCATTGTTCCGGTATCGTATTATGCGCGAGTCATAAAGCTCGACTTTTCAAGTAAACGATATACTCATTCCCATGAGGCCATTGTCCTTCGCGTAAATATTCCATAAGGCTGCACCTAAATGTATTACAGCACCCGCATAAAATGCAGAAGCACGCGTTATTTTATACATATAGTAACAAAGGACTGAATATTGTATACTGTTTTCGTGGAATACTACTAATATATTGGACGATACACAGAGATTTTTTTTTATAAATTTTATACATGTTATTCTTCGAAATAAATTTAATAAACGTCGCAACGATAACTATAAATAACCTGGTTTTTTTTTTACGTAATGAAAACTTTACCAGTGATCGACTCTACAAGCGATTCTAGCAGAGCGAAAAGTATATTCAATTAAAGCCCAATGAATGACCAATCGAAGCGTGCATCGCATCGCAATCGATAACACCGAAAAGCAATGTTTGCAACTAAACGGCTTACACAGCTGCAATGCAACGCATTATTATTGAGCTGATGTTATAAGCCAGTCGAGATAAGCTCGACTCATCGATTAAAATTATTTCTCTATTACAATCGTACTTCTATCCACTTGTTACATCGCCAATATAATGCGTCAGTGACCCGCGCTCGACTAATTCATTCAAATATAGCAGAGTCGAGGCCTTGAGTAATCGCGTAACGCCCATAATGTGCATCAAATTCGAGGAGTGCTTTGTATACTTTGTGTATACGCGGTCGCGCTGGGTCATCGCAATAACATGCATTCGCGTATTACACACAGGTCCAATCTATTACACGGACTAATGAATCGATTCCTGGATACAGCAATTGCGCTGTTTGCTATAATTTTAGGAGCTCGCGATAGGTAATGAAAAAGTCGTTTGGTACATCCAGTTATATCGACGACGATTATCAATGCTATTGAAATGTACGTTTATATGCATTCAACTGCTTCTGGAAAAAGTTTGATAAAAATTACTCGATATAACGGCGTAAAATTCTGAAATAGTACTTCGGAAAGCAGGTCGATGGGCTGAGTGGGCAAGATATGCTTGCCTAAGGAGACAGGGGTAGTCGAGGGGCGTGGATACGATTTATCATCGAATTTACCGGAGATTTCTTTTCCTCCGATGTTTTCCTTGTGAATTTATCATAGATGTGATTATAGTTTAAATAAACTACAAATATTCTGTATATTTGTTTCTCGTAACGGATCTGTGCCGATTCTGTTAATAATCGTAGCAATTATAGTCTGTGGAAAATTAGGCGTATGCATTTACGTATTAATGTACTATTAATTCAGTACACTGCTTATTATTTGATCGATTTACAAATGTTACACGATAGTTTAAAGAAAAATAATTAATAGACTGCAACGTTCAATTTAATAACGCAACGATTTTGTACAATAGGTTGACTTATCGTTCATTTGATACTCAATATGCATTCCTCTATTCTTGGGCTGATCATATTTATTCATTATCCAGAATGATCATGGCTTGTTAGCCTGAATAATTGTAAACGAAGTGAATTCCTCGCGTAAATCATTTTTTGTTTAAATACTAATTTAGTTTTTATTTTTATGTTTCATCTCAATTTAGCACTAAAATCAATGGCCACTTGATTATTAATCAACTAGAAATTAATTTTTATCAAATATTTTACGCATTTGTAATAACCTGATTTACGATCACAGAATAAGCGTTCATAGCTTGCACCATAAATAAAGTTGTATATGCCTTTTCATCAAGACCGATTGCGTATACATCCCTTAAAAATTTAATGAGCAGTAATCAACGATAACATGCCGATCGAGAAGGGGACATCAAACAGAAAATATTATACAAAAAAGAACGTAATATGGAATTGAAGGTACTCGACTAACAAAGCCTCGACATAAAACTGACCCTCTGTCTCTGTAGTTTCTCTCTCTCTCTCGGTTAGAGGGAGAGAAGAAGGCTTGGAAACGACGCTTGATGACGAACGAGAGAGGGACTGTGCTAGGAATCAAACGAGCGCACGATCGCCATAAGCCCCTCCAATCGTCGAAGAAATGAAGACACGCTCGCGGCGAGCTCTCTCGGGCAAGCACACACTTTTTTTTTTCGCTGTCGTATACAGGAAAAAGAAAGAGAGAGAGAGAGAGTACGCAACCGTTACGTCGGGCTGCCATACAGCATATCGATTCTTTTTTACTTCCTTTCGCGTTCCTCGTAATGACAAAGAGCGGGAAAATTAATCGTGATTCAGAGATGAAGTTCAAAGGCCAGCTGAACCTGCTTTGGAAAATCAAGCGCTTGAAAAAGTAAGCGTTATATATGTAGACCGACATTCATTCATTTTTTTAAGTACCTACTATATACATTATTTTTTGGAGCGATTGCCGGGAAGAACGAATGCTGCTTTCTACTATAAGTATTTATATTTCTGTGTTGTATAAATAAAAACTCTTTCATTGTGAAAAAAAATAAGCAATTGAATGTCTTGTGAAAAAAAAGTTTAATAAACAAACTGCACTGTTAGTTTTTCGTACGTTTGATTAAGCATCTGTAAATAAAAAAAAAGCGTTGATAGATTTACAACAATTTCGCGAATGTTGTACTCGGAGTAACAAAAGTAACGACCGATATAGAATTTAATGTTGAAATATTTGAAGTGACTTACCTACTGAACTAGTATTTGATTGCATTCGTGTAAACATTTTTTTACAAAAAGTGTAAAAGTGTCTCCCAAATTGTAAAATGAAATCGACGTATTTTTTTAACAGATGTAACTTGTTTATCAATCGTTTATATGCATTAATTGTACCGTTATTTGTTTTGGATAGAGGGATAACAGTGAAAATGAACGCAAACAAAAGCTGATTGTTTCTTTAAGATATTTTCAAAAATTTTACTCGGTATTCGATAGGGCCTTAAAAAAATTATAGTGATTCGTAGAGATACGGAAATTATAGGTTATTTCCTATACTTTGTTCTGCTTTTTAGTATGAACCAAAGAGATGTTTTTATTGTTGAATTATTAAGATTTGAAGTAGAACATTATTTTTCTTATATCTTGTTTAAATCATTATCACGGGATCCAGGACCTATTTGTTAGACTCAAAAATACCCGAACCTTTATTCCTAAGTAAAATAATCATTTTCTCAAGTTTCATCGATTTCCTGCGAAGTCCTTGAAGTTCCCTTGTGTGCAACTCTCCAAGTAGATGAAGACAACTTTAATAAGAAGTTGTTATTCATTAGCGCCATATTATAAAATTGTTCGTTAGCAAAATGGCAATATACGTTGTTTTATTGGATAAAATCTTTAGCTCTATTATCCGTAATAAAACAGCGATGACTTCATACATATTTTATGTAAAGTAAACTTTTATTAACTCGTCGCGGCGCATTATTCAACGTTAAAATGGATGTCTGGACAGACCCGGACCTGAACTACTAGCGTACATTCAGCCAAGTATTTTCTTTTAATTTTTCCAACAGCGCGGCGGTACAAGAGTAAATGACTTTTAAATTTCACATATTTGTACAATATAAAGATGCCGTGTATTTAATATTCCTGTGTCGTACAGATTTTAATGATTCCTTCCTTTGTCAGCTCACATTTTTAATATAAAATATGTTTTATAATACCAAAAAGAAAAAAAAAGTAATAATCAGCGAAAAATTCAGATTGTAATAACCGACACCCGGCTAGAGCTCATTTTTGGATTTATGGGATACACTTAATTTCTGTTGTTAAAATTCATCATAAATTATCAGCTTAATGAACAAAGCTCGCGGGTTAAAAGAGACTCGAGTGCATTTATTTTGTCGGCTAAGTGTACGAGCGTAATAAAAATACTGCACCCCCTCATAAATTATTTAACCATTTTCGTACATGCACCTCATCTATAAAAAAAAAAAAAAAAAGAAATAAACAAATACACGCACAAACAATTCTCCCCACGAAACCAATATACATATAGCAATTTCTTAGCTCGGCAAGTCCATCCCAAGAACTCTGAAATTTCACAACGCTTTAATTTTCGGCCTATTGATACACATACACGGGAGTACAATAGTGCATAGCGTAGGCAAGACAGCGGATGATAAATACGAGGCCGTTAAATGTGCGTGATAGCACATGAATAGCCGCCCCGTGGCGTTTTGCGTTTCTATTCCCCCTCATACGTGTATACATACACACACGATGCCTCATATACGCCCGCATGTGTGTACGAGAGAGAGAGAGAGAGAGTCGAAGCGCGTGCGCTATGCACCAGCAGTGCCGCGCGACAGCAATAAAACGACGATAAAGGTCAGCTTGTAAAAGCCGATTTTAGTCGTTCGCAGTGGACGATGTGTCTGTGTGTGTGTGTGCGCGTGTGGAGGAGGAGGAGTAGAATGATACTGGGTATGCGAATAGCGTTAAATATTTGACGATTACCCGCCTGACGTGTAGTCGTCGAGCATTTGTTTCATGCGGCCCACTCGAGACTAATGAAGAATTTCATTAATGGACGATGTATAGCTTGGATCATTTTAGTTCGTTACGTTCGTTATGCCCTTTGTCAGCGCGCGGTTTAACTGCTGCTTTAAGCGCCGTTTAATAGATGGATTACCCTGGCGCTTTATTGTTATAGCGATTCATCAAGGTCGAAAGGTTAACTATTTATTTGAAAATACTTCGAGTATCGCACCACTGAAGCTGCGCACGATATTTCTAATCCGTTGGAACATTAATTTATCCGCAGCAATTAAAAATATCGGCGAAAGCATTTAGTGTGAAATCTCAAAAAGAAAAACACAAAAAAAAAGTGTCGGTATCATAATCCATCCGTCCCCAATTTTTCTCGTCGGGTGCCAGGGGGTAGGTAATTAAAAACTTCCTATAAAAATTATCTTCATCCCTCACCGGGCAACACATAAAACGTCCTAAAAGCACGAAACTTTATACTCGCAAAGCCAGCGGCCCGTTAAAGAGACTAAAGAGCCCCCGCTGTTGCTATATGAAATTATTTCCTCGCTCGCTTACCTCTCCCTCACCTTCCCTGAACAAAAAAAAAAGAGAGAGAGAGAGAGAGAAAGCGAGAATTCCGCGAAGAAGGAAAAATGCAAGGGCGAGGAGAGAGAAAAAGGGCTGCTTGCACGAAGAGAAGGCAATCACTTTGCGCGACAATTTCCTAGCAGGACCGCAAGTGGTGCTGTCGTCGTCGCGCCCTTATTATTTCCCGTCGCGCTGCACCGGCTGACGAACAAATGATTTTCACCTCGCAAGCGACCCTCTCCCCCCTCTCTCCTGGTCTCATGGGAGCTTTTCGCGTTTAGGAACAAAGACGCGGCGGGGAGAAAAATTTCCCCGATAATTAAGCAGCAGTCGGTGTTCTTCATTTCTCTTCTCGAACTCCGAGAGAAATTAGCATTTTTGTCGGGATTGACGCGCCGGTTTGGTATATAGCGCGACCCTCTCTCTATAGCTATTTCATTTGTACCCCGACCCCTCAGTTTTCATTTTTTTTTCTTCATTTTATTAGGTCGCGCGGGATTCTAATTGAATAGTATCGCGGATTAATAAAGTGGATTCCCGTGATTTGATTGGGTTTTAATGGAGCTACGGGGAAATTGAAAAATTTTATTGCATCGGGCACTGGCTGCCGATTTCGTCGCTTTATTGCACTTTCTTTATCAAGCTCTGCGCGCTGTGTTGCCGATAACGAAAATGCAATATATAGGTTCGGCTAGGAATTGGAAACACGGAGCTTCGGCAATAAATAAGATTCTGTAAAATATATTATCTGAAAAAGTAAAAAAAAAAATAGGTATTTTACATTATCCGATATAGCACTCGGCTGTTTTCCAACAAGTATTACCCAGTAAGTATCCAGAAACGGTGTTAAATAATACTATAGGCTGGCAAAAACTTTATCTCGTGCTCAGATCGTTTTCTCGCTCCGTGTTTAAACGAACCCTAATATATATTATACCTAATGAACTAAAGCATCTGATTAATTCCCCGACTTTCTATAATATTTCATTTTAATTTCATGAATAATTAATGGTATTACGGGACTTTTATGTACAGCTTTCCCTCTGCCCTCATATAAAATTGAAATTCGATCCCGGAATATAAATGCTCCGCTTTGAGAGTATCGCGAGCCAAAAGTTCGAGAGAACAGTTGTGTTTTTAATTAAAATCACTGCGTGTTGAATTTTCGTTATACTAATAAGTTGGCTATATCCTAGTTACGATGAATCGCTGCAGTCATATATCTTATGCAGTCAAATTTAGAATAAAAATAAAACAATGTTCCACTTTTCCTTACTTTCTTCAAAGTCCACTACGTTAAAGTAAATAAAAGCGACTTGGGTTATTACAGTTGCGTTACAGATGTGCACTCACTGAATGGCTAAATCTAAAACCATTCCATCGATTTATTTTTCGCTTGATATACAAAGGGTCCAACCTACTTTAGTTTTACAATGCACTTTATTTTTACCGACAGAAGTAAAATAGCTTATCTACGAGGACGTTTGTTTCCCGCACTAACTGTGTGTGACACGCTTCTACCGTTCCTGCACCGTTATTCAGGCGAATTTGTTTCCCCCGTACGCTATACACACAATTTCAACCAACAATCTCGTACACGCAATAGCTCGGAGTGATCATTTCTTCGGAAAACACGTGAGAATCGATAACGCGAATAGGATACGCGCCCTGATATCTTCTAGAATCAATTTCCAACTTGGCCGTGCAACGAGTAGTTAGGCGCGCGCGCGTCTAAAACGTGTTCTAGCGCTTTAGCCCGCGTTCAAAATTCAGCTCTTCGTGTATTCGCCTATAACAATTTTAAAGTTTATCGATTAACTTTTCATTGGATGACTTGCTGAAGAAAGCGCGCGAAAGGCGTGTATGAGCTATATAGACGTTGGTATGTGGCATGACTGGGAGCTGAAAGTCTTGCACGAGACGTATAAAGTCGGCCACATTAGTTTAACCTGCGGCAGGCCCCGGTGCATCTTTATATTTCGTGAATTTTGAAAAAAAAATATAACGAACGCTGCGATACGAGGATATTTTGTAGCGACTCCTTTTCTTTTATCAGCGTAATTGATGTGTAGACTAACGAGATGGTTACCAAGCCAGAAAACGTGGAAAAGTAGCGATTCAAAGGCTTTATGCGCTTACTACGGCAAGAGTAGCAACAGCCCCCGCGAATTACAAGCTTATCGTCCAGCGAAAAAAAAAATATAATCCTCCTCCCCCATCGAACAAAGCCAGCTCTCACCGCAGGGCGAAACGCTATAACCCGCAAGCCTAACCAGCTCCGCAGCTTGTACTCATCGCAAAAAGGATCGAGGTATACCATTGCGAACCCCTCGCGTCGTTTACAGTTACACGAACCACACCATACAGCCTTATCGGACAACCAAAAAAAAAAAGAAAAAAAAAAAGAATCAGTTTCTCGTGTGCGCGCAGTTTATCGCCTATAGGGCAGGTTTGCTGCACGCGTTAATGTATACCGTCAGACCGGGTATGGAGGAGGAGCTTCTGCACGCGAGAACTATAAAGCGCCTATATAGGATGCATTTCGCACACACAAGCCGGAGAGTATATACAGCGAACACAGACACACGTGACTTATTCCTCGGTGCACGCGAGAAGTCGCTACTACGGAGCTGCCTCTCTAAAAGCTCAGCTCGCGCGCACGGTATAGGCGGGTGTATGCAGGAGGGGGGGGGGCTCGATTACGAAATCAGGTCATATTCCCTCGCGCGTACACACACACGTTTCTTACATGCATGTGTGTGTGTGTGTGTGTGTGTGTGTACCACGTGGGCACGTGCAGTGCCTTTGGAGAACCAATTAAAAAGGGCCCATTGAAAGGAGGATTGCCGTGAAATCGACCGACTACTCTCTCCTCTCTAGCGCGTGTATATATGTAGATATCCGTCAGTTGGAGAGGGAAAAAAAAACGAGAGGATGAGAGGTGTAGAGAGATAGAGTGGCTCGACCTTGCTGTATATAGCTCTGGCGTGGGAGCCTAGAGAGGGAAGGTGGGAAATGAGGAGATGCGGATTCTTTCATATTGCTTCTGCTTCTGCTGCAGTGAAGGCGCGTCGAAGAATTCCTTTATTGCGTTGATTTCAGCGCGAGCAATTATGTACCGGAGAGCTTGTACCTTCTGCCATATATATATATATATGTATTCTGGTTCGGAAGCTCGCGGGATGCTTGCGCGTTTTTATTGTGTATAACGATTTTCAATAGGGTTGCGTTGTTTATTGCTAGAATGCGGCGAATGGTGCAGTTTTAATTTGAAAACTGCTTGTGAGAATTCGGAGATATTTTTGTAGGTATGATGTAGAACGGAATGTAAGTAATTTAGAAAATGGAAGATTGAAAATTTCGATTAAATTACCCTGGTAGAACATTGACTAGTTCGGCTGGTTTCATATCCAGCCGTTAGCCAGTTTCGACTAGCCAACATTTAGAGTTTCAAATCGTCAAATGCTCGGTAATGACCAGTCAAGACTAAACGTCAAAAGTAAACAAGAGTCGAGAGTAGCTTTTTTAAGCATAACCTCAATATTTTATGCATTAAACGCCAAATTTTTAAGTTTAATATATCAAATTAAATATGGTAATATACATATTTATCTGACCAATAATATTTATTTATATTATTAGATATCAATATATCAGCTTAAAATGGAATAAATTATAATTAATCAGCAAATATATCATTTTAAAATAGCCGAGTCCTTAGCCAGTTCGCGTTTCAAAACTGTGGCGAAATAGACAGGGTTATTCGTCTGCTAGACGGGTAAGCTCGCTTAAAAACTCGCGTATATAATCGGTAATGGCTAGTGGCTGGTCATCAACTCGGCTAAATTTCTACCAGGGTACTTTTATTTGTATGAAATTTGTTTTTTTTTTCTTATTTTATTACCTTATAACTTCGACGGCGTTAAATTAACTATCGGAATCAATATTGAAGGTCTTCTTGAAAGTTTCCTGACGATTTCTCAAAAATTGATAAACGATCTGTATATTATCTCTCGAGTAATAAATGGTCCCATAGGTATACACCTTATCCCTTAATAGAACCTTATTTTTTGTAACGAAAAGTTTGACAGTCAAGGATAAAAAGAGGGATTTCGACAGAAAGTCTTACATATTTATACCTTTTTAAAATATTATCCCAATCTTTGAGATGCTGGATATTTTAGATGAAACTGAGTATATTATTTCAGAAATTAATGTTCTCATTCGTACTAAAATTCACTTTCATCGATCGTGTACGCAAGCTTTAAAAATTAGATTACACATAAAGCGATTAAGTTAAACCATTAAGTTTGAAATATCAATTTAATCGAAAATAGAATGCTTTTAATACGTACGCGTGTCTGATGTATTAATAAATTATGATCGTATTAACTTGAGTGGTAGCCCGATTTAACTTTTACTTCAACGCGTTTTACCCATATAAATTATATTTTGAGGCTACGCGTGAACAAATATATTGTAAATTTACGTATACAGTTTTCATAAGTAATTAATAATGATTAATAACCCTCTAAAATTAAACATAAACTCATTCATATCTATCAATTAAGTATATACAAATTATCAGTTAGAACTCACTTTACAATGGCAATTCCGAATTTGCAATATAGCTTTAAAGAAAATATCGATCTCCGTATTTTTACGCATGCGTGCACATATGTGGACCAGAAGGTAAAAGCCATATATTTTAATTTACTAGCTTCTATTATCACATGAAATTTTACCGACTTTTTCACTTTTTTTAATCACCGGCGATAAAGTAAAAACTATACCCATCGATAATAAAATGGAACTAATAAAGATAAATTTGTAATAATGCGAGCGGTTGATTGTATCAATTTACACCAATATTTATGTGTATAACAAGTATAACATGTGATGGAAATTTTAATAATAAACTATAGCCGAATTTCGTTAATATAATATCAAGCAGCAGTATTTATCTACCAAATAGATTTTTGAAGGATGATTAATAATTACATTTAATCGACATACTTTAGTTACAAACATGCTGCATCAATGCTATTAATTAGTAACATATATAATTAGTGCAACAGCTAAATAACTGACATTTATTTTACATAAAGTTAGTTTTCTTCCTCAAATATTCTGTAGAATTGGTAATAATTAATCTATAGATCGAACTGTCAGTATAAAAAAAAAAACAAGAGTCAAGATGTTGTGAGAGCAGCTTAACGCGGTGCGTAACCTCCACTGCGGATATACGGTGGAGCATTGCCGCGACAATCGCATAACGATGCTGCTGCAACTGCACTTCTGTGCACACTTCCTAAAAGCGGCCGCAGAAACATCGGGATTGTGGAAGGGGACACGAGGAGCAAGAGATAGAGAGAGAGAGAGAGAGAGTGGGAGGAAAAAGCCTTGCAGCAGTTTACGCAAAGCACGCGATGCAAAAAAGAGAGACTTCCTTTTCGCGTCGTGCCCCTTCTCCCCACTCGTTCTCCCTTGGCTTCTTCTATTCTCTCTGCATTTCACGCCCCCTTTCATCCCCGTTTACTTTTCACTTCTCTTTTCCTTTTGTTCTTTTCCTCGCCGTTAAAAATGTTGCCTTGCTTAGTGTCTGACAGTGTGATGCAAGTTTTTGTGATTACCCTAGAATAATATTTTTTTTTGTCCCGGATTTGGGGGCTAAAAGTAGGTTAGTTGATTGATGACGAATTTCGCGAGAGACTATATATCGATACAATGATCGAATTGTAAATGATATTGGAAATTAATTTATTAGAAATTTGCAGCGATGGTCTCTTATGTAATTTAAGTGCAAATGGACCTATATTTTAACCTATATGGAAATCGAAGAAGCTTGGAAGCTCCTGGGTGAAATTCAGACTTTAAAATATTACAATGAACTTTTGAACTATATTAGAATAAGTGTGACAAATTGGGGGTACGCGTTTTATATATATATACATGAGTTTTAAAGCTAAAATTTCTTTACCGCAGTCGTAAGTATCATAACGAATGATAAATCCACAATATAAGGATTCGAAATTATTAAAATGGCTCACTCGGCACATTAAAGCCCACTAAAAGGGGCATCACGAACAAAAAAAAACTAAGAAAATAGCACTGCGTCGCTCAAACGGCAAACCGTGAAATTCGTTGACGAACAAAATTCACCGCAGAATCGTAATGATATTCGCATTCGGGAAAGGCACAGCTGAACACATTTTTATTTCCGCCTCTATGCCGCGAGGGATCAAAGGCTTAAGCGCCTAAATATTGTAAAGGTCGATGCAACTTTAAACAGTGCCGCTCGGCAATGCTCGGCCCCACTTTAAATTCGACGCCGCGCCACACAGCAGATATATAGAGATAGAGCTTGGAAAAACAAGGAGGGTTGTTAGTATATATGATCAATTTACGCGCTATGCGGCAGAATTGGCGCCCAACCACTTCCTATACGCAGATACAAAGCGCGAGCTCGCGACCGTCTCGTATTTTGAATTGTCCCGTATTTGTCGGATTTAAACCTGGGGTATCATAATGCATGTTTTTCCGCCGATGCTTTCTCGAAATACGCGGCTTTCCACGCAGTTTCTATTATTGCCACGGTTTTTTTTTTCGATATAAATGCCGCGATATAATAAAATAGAGGGCTGAAAGGCACTTTTAACGATGTGTATAGGGTTTTAAAATTTATCCGCTTATTAATGGGCTAAAATATCGAAAATGTATTATATAAGAGTGCGATGTTTTTTTTTTGCTGGGATTTATTTGCGGTGAGTTCTATTGCATGTGCTTTTTATAAGTTTATCACAATTATGAAATGAATAAAATTTGAATTGCTAGCAATTATCTGTTGATGGTTTTGTTAATAGCTTTAACGATATCATTAGTAACATTAAAGTATACTTAAACAGTATTCAGTAGTTTGAAAAAGTTTAGATAGAATAAATTTTGATTCTATGAATGTAGCATTTGTATTGCTAAATTCATACTTGTTCATTTTCTATCTTCTTTATGTAAAATGACTGCAGGAAACAATATCGAAGTGTGTCAAAACTATAATAACTGACATTTTGTTAAAAAAGTATTTTTTTTTATAATAAAAATAAAAAAATATTCCCATTTGTGAGGAAATAATGAAAATCAAATTCCCAAATAAATAAAAAAAATGTAAATTTGACCTGGGACCATCATTATTGCATCTCGAACAATTCGAAATAGAAAGAAAGAAATCGAGTTGCTACAGTGCATTCATATGCTAAACTTTATAGAAAGTTCGGTACAGTTCTTATTTCATATTGAAATATTTACTATTTAAATTATATCCAGAATACAACTAATTGTTAATGTAAATTTGTTATTAAAATTATACATTCAGACATACTGTATTGACTTTTCGAACTACAATGGTGAAAAAATTTCTTTAAAAGTACTTCTAGAATTGCACTAAATTTTCTTTGACAAAGGCTGGAAAATCGGCGCCCTTTAAGAGCTGTTAACTTTTTTCGGAGAATATTTCAGGGAACCTTTTTACGACAGGACTACTAAAATTTCAAAAGAGGATTTCGTATAATCGATTATATTGACTTTGATACGATGACCGAATGAATAAGTCATAAAAATAAGCTTAAAAGCTTTCTTTGTATTATTTTACACCTTTTACGTGTCCCAATTGAGTAACATTATTTTAAATTCTATTTTATTTTCTTATCAGATTTAATTTTTACAAAAAGACGTTATAAGTATCTTCACTTATAAATCTTATCATTATCCACTGATAATTTGTCATTTTCAAAAGTTTAAATGACCCATAAATCTCTTTAAATATCAATATAACGATTAAAACGATACGAGAAAAAATAGATCTATCGTATCCCCAGTAATTACCATAACTTTTCAATTTTAGCTTACGTTTCAATTGCAGCCATCAACTTTATAATATCTTTGAAATCTCAATTTCGGCTACCCTCCGTATACGCCAACATAATCGAATCGCGTTTAATAATATTGAAACCCTCAGCGCGTACTCTTCCTGCTCTCCCCCTGCATCTTTACGACTTCTTTCGCATTAGGCCCGCACCGAGACGTCACATACAACGTCTCACCGACCTGTCGTTCATTCAATCCCTCACTTTTTACCTCCTCTCTCCTTTTGTCATATTAAAGCGCTAAGAAGCTTTTAATATTTCTCCACTGTCTGATTACTTCGTCTCGCTTCACTCGCGCTCACCATAATGCAATTTCGCTTTTCTCCATCTGTTCTCGTCGCGAAATAAAAGTCCTTTTCCTTGGGACAAAGGAGAGAAAGGTATAAGTGCGCGCCGCAAACGAGAGGGGGAAAAAAAGCTACGTCGGGAGCAAGTTATGTGAGGAAATTCTTTTTCATATATCGAAAATCCCGGTCGATTTATCCGCGGCTCGCGTGCAGGAGCAAAAAGTCCTTCGGACATCATAGATCACCACTCTCAAACTCGTCACGATGCTTCTACCCAGTGTATATATATATATATGATTTGCCGAGTGCTGGTCGGCTCAGTGCGGCTCTATATCGAAATTGAGTGTTGGTGTGTGTGTCCCAACCTGCAGAAAGAGGAAAATCGGTGGCCGGGATTTATATATGAACGCTGATGGTGATAAGAAACAAGGGATATGTGCGAGGTATAAACGAGGGAAAAGTTGAAATTTTTGCGGTACAATGATCCGTAGGAGCGGATTTTCTTTCCGCGCGGTGCTTCTAATGTGTTTTGCTTTCGGGTGAGAGGGAGAAGAGTTGAAAGGGGGGAAAAAAGGTGTAGCCTGCCTGATTCTCTTGACGAGTGTATTTTTTCGACATCGAAATATTGGTGTTAATGGACATAGTTTCTTAACGTTTCTGTCGATTTATTGATTACTTTTGATTATACTCCCCCACAAGTAGTAGAACAAGTCGAATATGATCAGACATTAATGTTTTGCGCAAGAAATTGCGAGAACCAAGATACTCCTGAAAAATTGTTTCGACTTCGGCATCCAATCACATCTTGTTACACAATTCCTAGCAGAATTTCTGCTCCACCCATCAACCGATTGCATCAGCTGCAACTCGACAATGCCAATCCTATTACACCTCCCTTACTCCCATCGAAACCAAAATCCATTTTACAAAAATTCATCTTACACAGCATCAAAGTCCATCAGGTCTCGCGTGCGCGCATAAAAAAAGACACCTTACTCCGGAGCAGCAGCTTTCCCCAAACCTTCGTCTCTGCAATAATAAAATCAGGGCGACAGGCGTCAGAGCGAGAGAAGCCAGGGCAAAGCATCGCGGCAGCCAAAATCCTATGCACATACGTCAAGCCGCGTGACGTATATGAGCCTCACAATGGCAGCAGCTCGTGAAAGCTCCGTAGCTATATCCTATCCTCCCACCCATCCCGAAAAAAGGCGCCGCGGCGCTAAAACAAAAAGAGCGGGTCTCGAGCTGTTGTAGGAAGAACAAAAAAAAAGTACGACCGAGCGAGAGAGTAGGACTCATCGTAAAAACCATCAGCGTCAAAAGTCGGGGCTCCGAGAGCAGCAGTTCTCCTTTGCCTAGCGCGCGTGAGCGGACGCCGAGTGCTTTTAGCGGATCAGGGGGAGGCTCGTGCGCGCACTCGACTTGTCAAACCCGCAGAGCCGTGGGATCGATCCCCGCGTGTCTCCGCATCTGGGACGACCCCCGCCGACTGTGTGCGTGTAGCTTTGCACACTGTGTGTGTGTGTGTGTGTGTGAGCAGTGCAGCAGAGCGCGGGACTGGCTTGGAGTGTACGAGGGAAATATTCAGTCAAAAGTACCCAACTTTGATGCACGAGGGAAGAGCTGGTGTATACTCCTGACGTTGGGCGTCTGGTATAAGATGTAGGCGCCCAGGTATGCACGTTGCCAGCCTTTTGGTAAAATTCCTTTTACCGGGAATTTTGGTTTTGAACGTTCTGCCGATCTGATTATAAGCCTTTTTTTTCTGTTTAAGCGTATAATTTGTACGAATTGAAGATACTTAGAGTTACTTCTATTGGTGTTTCGTGTAATTGAATGACTGTTAGCCTAATGCTATGTAAAATGTAAAAGTTGAGTAATTTAAAGTAGTAGTCTTCGTATATTAGTTTAACAAAAGCATCTTGTTTGCTGTGCGAGAATATAACGAGATTTCATTTGAAATTTGATATTTGTTGGTGAATATATTTCAATGCATTTCGAGCGTAACTCGAGGATTTGCGAATATGGCTGTTTTTAAAATTAATTCAGATTTTGATGGATTTCCGTGCGCTAATATGACATGAAAAAGTTTGAATAAAAAGTATTCGTTTTTAAAATTTACTGTTACTTTGCCCCGTGGTCGTCAAATTTGAATAATATTATGGAATAAATGGAAAAAGTAGGAAAAACGTGTTTTGAAAATACATAAAAATAAGGGAAATGGATTGTGAGAATAATATTCAACGAAATAATGTTATTTGATTAATACTAAAATATAATTTCGAATAATATTAACAACAGTTGTAAATCTTCTTCAATTAGTTATATACTCCACATTAATATCATTTATTATGATATACCAACTATTGAATATTCTCAAAAACATTAATTAGTCCGTGTACGTATATTAAAATCATACGATAAACATTAGACCTCGACCTCTGATTATTCTCAAACACAATAACGTACTTAAAATAATATTTCCGCGAAAAATCATCAATTCCGCCGAGGCATTATACATAAGTACAGTATCCCACACGACCCACTTACGTTCACATACGCAAACGAGTCGTGTAAATTGCGCATTCGGAGTATTTTCTTATATGCATCGCGTGTGACGATACGCTAAAAGCCCGCCCCTTACCAGCAAAGCAATTAATCTAATTGTGCATATGCAGTCGAACAAAGCCGTATACACGCTAATAATAAAGAGAAGCTCTACCCGGCATAGGAAACTATACATATAACGGGCATACGCGTGTAACAACGACTGACGCTCTCCCGTGAGAGAGAATGGAATCGATGACAATGTGGCGCACTCCGAGATGCATCGCTGACCCGTGCGAGTGCTCTTGTACTACCTCGTGCACACACAATGACTACTCCCAACTGTTATATACGCGAGTTCGGCATAATTTTCAAACACTTGCCGTTTACTCTCCAATTTCTTAGTGCGGGATACGCTACTTTTACTCCGGATATACGTTGCCGCTGGGGTTATAGAGATGAAAGTTCATTTCGATCTCGGGAGTAGGAAGTTCGTAAGAGGCTTTCCAAGTGCTGCGGATTAGTTTTATTTTTGGTCTCGCGGCAACGGCTATACCCCTTGGATAGAATTATTACATTCCTAGTCTGGTGTTTCAAGATGTCGCGTGCTTTAATTTTAGAATTGTTGCGCGAACTTTGAGGGATATAAGCTACACCGAACGATATGGCGAAATTTGATTTTTTTTTATATACCGTGGGGAATTTTAATCTTTTGATTAAACGGGGTATAGGTATCGCGATGGCGCTGCCGTGTTTTTACTCTTCTTTATTTAAAGCAAACGATCGGGAAAAGCTTCATGGAATTAATGGAAAAAGTAATTTATCTTTCGTTCGATCGGGAGTTCTTCGTATGCGCTACGTGCAGGAAAAATACGGAATTCTTAAAAGTGCGGAAAATATTTTTAATCGTGATATTCGATGGTTCAATGTTTTAAAGTGTATTCGACTTTTTTTTTGCCTTAAAATATTTGTGCTTTCCACGTACGAGCTATTATTTCATCATATTTATAATAATGTATATTTTTTATTTTTCTGTATGAAATTGCATGCAATGAGTATATTTATTAATAAATATTTGTTAATATTGAAATACTTATTTACACAGCCGAGAACAATTCTCATGAGTTTAACTTGAATACTGATGTAAAGCATAAAAAAAATGTTCCCTAAAGTACAGCGAAAGAAAAGAGTTTTTGTTAGTAATTCTGATCTCAACGAGACCCTCCTTTCTATTGCAATTTAATTTTTATTTCGCATACAAACATCCAATTACTAACGAACTCCATCCTTCTCTATATACCTAACATAATACTTATAGCGTTCGATAATTAATTATTAAAAATATTTCCCATCTGACCTTGTATAATAAAAAATTAAATATAATACTAGTATTAATATTAACTATTTCTTGTTACTATTCACAAAAATATGAATCTGCACAAATGCAACATTTTCAACATTGCACAACGCATTCCGTAGGCGATAAATAAAAATACGAAATAACGAGTGAATAACATTAGATTATGTGACGCGGAAAAGCAGCGCATATTAGAAAATATCTCGCACCAACTACGAGTCGGCTGTGGTGGCAAAAAACGAAAGTCAACAAAATTAAAATGTCGAAGAAGAGCCCTTCAGGAATTTAACCTTCTGACAGCCGGCATTTTTCCTATTGAAAAAGTGTAACTTTCGCGAAATTTTCCATATAAATGTTTCTTAAGTAACAATATATGTGAGCCGATCATGGAATGACGCCATATGGCGTCATGCCGGCTGGCGGTGGTAAAGGGAAATTTTCAAAATTTTTATTTCAGCAAAGAAAGTTTTCTAAGGGTTTTGAGTGTTGCTGAGAACGATTTTGATACTTATTTTGATCAAAAATGGATTCTAGATAATGTTTTTCTATTTATTATTTCTTTCGTTTCACATGAAAGTAGAGAGACCGATGCCAGACAAAAATACGATACTTTTAAAATTTTTGGTCTGCCATCTTGAATTCGCCATCTTGGAATTGAAAAATTGAAATTCTGATTACATATTTGTGATCAGCAACCTCAAAAACCCCCGAATAAGAAACTTCAAGCAAAATTAATGCATGATGCCAAATGGCGTCATCCCGGCTGTCAGAAGGTTAAGAGACTCCATACAAGAGCTTAGCATCAGTAGCAACAGCTACTCGCCGGAGGCACTATTTCCTTTTTCTCGCTTTAAGATTGACCTTTCACAAACAAAATTCCATTATTAATTCTGTGCGTCTTAAATACGTGTATTATTCCTACAGGCGTGCTTTTAAGTATATTTCGTGTATAAAGCGCACTCAGTTGAGACAGAGGGAACATGGACGACGACGACAACGACGAAGCGACTCGACAGCTGCGTAAATCCTTTGAAGGGGTTTCAGGGAAAACCTCCGCCTTGTTTGCTACGGGAGATTAGAATAACTATAGAGATATTTTTGAGATTTTATGTTTTTCTAATTAGGGATAGCAATAGCTTGAGAATCAATTACAAACAATTGAAATAGATATAGAGATATCAAAAAGTTTTGAAGCCTCGATTTTATTGCCAATCTTACGGTGTGTTCATAGAAGCGATTGGCTTCGGCGTAATTCTGGCCGAATCTTAGGCTCTCGTGCAGATATCGCGAGAGTCCCCCGAAATGACCAAAGCTTTGGATCTTACAACCAAAGTGTTTTTTCAGTGTTCCTTTGCGATGGGATTGCAAAAGAATTATGAAAGATATCTTGACGCATAATATATCAAAATGTATAGGTAATTCTAATAAAAAAAATCTATTTTTCATCATATAACAAAAGAAAATCATCCATCAAAGGGTTAAAAAGCAAATCGCATATATTCTCTCGAACAAAATGGCGCATTCGCAACTAATACTCTCGACTGATTTTCAGGCAGATGCTGTAGCAGAGATTTAGATAAGAGTGGAGAATGGGTGCATCACGTGTGCGTGGCTCGAGCGGAAATCATCAAAGGTTAATGAAAATTCCAAGCGCATCGAGCGGCACAGCTCTCGACCGATAGAGCTTTGGATAATCCTCGTCGTTGTGTATTAGAGCTCGAAAACAATGGACCGCTTATAAGCCTCCGACGATTTCATTAACATTTCAGGCTGAACGTTCCAGCCTGACCTTCGTCTCGTCCAGCCTCTATTCACTGCGTATCCTATATATAGAATAGGCTCTGAAGGTGAAAAAGAAAAAACTTTTTCTCGTTTCAGACTTTCCGTCGTTCTTTATTTCAAACTTTCTCTTTCGCGCTCGTACACATAGACGTAAATCTGTGTCTGCTCAATGTTCCGGTGGATGAGATAAATTATATGCTCACCTGGAAGATTAATGCGCATTCCGAGAGCTTCGGCAACTTTGGCCTGTCTATATGGCACACGCCGAGAAGTTTTGTCAGTCTTATATATATTGTATATGTTTGGGATACGAGCAAGGATTTGGAACTATTACTTGAGATCTGCTTTTCGAATTATAAAATTGTATCTTGTATAAAGTATTTTTGTATTGTAAATAAGTAATTCTTCTAGCTCGCTAGAAGTAACTATCATAAATTGGATGTTCTATTGTATTATGAAATCTTGACATAGATTCATGAAAATCATCTTTACGCGGTTTCGTACCTTTTTTTTGCCTTTGACTCTTTGAATCTATTCTTCGGATAATTAAACTTAGTCATTGCTTTTTATTTTTACTTTAATTCTCGCAAAGCAAATTATTTTTTATACCAATACTATCTAGAATTATTGTATCTCTTCGATACACTTAATTTCTTTGTTCGCTGGTTCACGATGAAGAATAGCGTCTACGGTAGAGAGGCTAGACACACGCTCACGATCACTTAATTTCCACCGAACGATTTTTCCCAGCTATTTTTTCCTCTCCCTCCTGGCAGTCCTAAATGCTAGAAGTGTTTTATGAAGTTGGCAGCAATCTGTTCTTTGTTAGCAATATCCCACTTTCCTTCTCAAGATTTACCGAGGTTTTCGTGGTTTTTTATCACCTTTTCCAAGCCGTTCGGTTGCGTTAACGTCAAAATTTACGATTTCATCATTACAATTTCTTCTTTTCACAGATGGACAATATAGTATGGGCGTTTAAGCGTTACACACGGTTCCGTGTTTGTGCCGCAAAATTTTAATCTTCGTTCAGAGTGAAATCTATCTCAACAAATTTTTAGTTTTAATGGCCGAGTTTTTATACTAAAAGAAAGAAGAAAATTATCTGTAATCTATTCGATTAATTATAGACATATACACATCAGATGAGATATCGATCTACGAATAACTTACATCCGCATACAGTTTCATTATTAATCTAAAACAAAAAAAAAACAACAAAAGCCAAGCCGTGTCCCATTGGATCCATCAAAAGGCATTAACTTCGCTACTCCTTTCTTATCGAAAAATCGATAACATCTCTGCAGATACAGAACACGGCTCTCGATATCCATTCAAATAAAAGCTCTTCAACCCGCAGAACAAGAAAAAAAGAATAGCACAATCGCTATCCAAGTAAAAGCAAAAAATCAAAAAGAAGTAGAAAAAAAAAGCGGGCGATATAAGAAAGCATATAACAGGAAAGAAAAGGCGCGCGCCTCGAAGAGAGAAAGAAAAGAAGGAAAGCAAAGCAGAGCGTCACCGTATAGACGCGAGTAAAAGAAACTCATTCTCCGGCCAGATCTCGAAGAAACGGGAAAAAAAGGCCGTTCGCACGCGAGCTTTGATCCTCCTTCCCGCCCAATCCTATACCCCTAACTCACGAGTGTATATATATCTACACCCGATACGAACGCGGCGCGTCCAAAAACATAAATCATTCGCGCGCCATCGCCTTTTCGGCTTATTAAAGCCGTAGTGTGTGCACCGCTGAATTATAACCGATCGCGGAAGAAATGGAACGCCTTTGAAAATTCGATGACGAACGAGGCCCGCATAGATATATATACTTCCGGTCCAAACAATTCAAAGACTTTTTTTTCCCACTGCTATACTCGTAGGTTTATTCCCGCGTCTTAACTTTATTATTTGTCTACCCTGCTAGAAAATTTAACGATATTTCAGCTAGAGATTGAAGCTAGATTTGCATGATATGCTTACGATCTGGCTGTATTTCTGGACGGAAGCCCCGTGACCTGACGACGGTTTTAGAATAGAATCTGGGTGGATTCTACTTAATTTTTAAAATAATATAAAAATATATTTCATTAAACGTTACTATATTTATTAATAAATATTGTATTCAAAAATACAAAAATAATAATTTAAAGCTATATTGTGTCCATTTGGGGTTAATTAATCCGTTTAAAAACGTCCCATAAAGACATTTAAAAATCGACCTTCTGCTCGCGTACATAACCCATGTGTCATAGGAGCTCGTTCTGTATACGCTCTCGAATGATCAGTGTACGAGTGTATAGGTCCGCGTACGCCGTACGGCCGTACGGGGTAGGGGAAGATGGAGCATGGTGAGCCTGGCGGGTCAGTTGGGCATTTTAATATTAAACCGTGAATGATTGTTTGAAAACAAATAGTCACGAAAAAGTATAAATAGATATATTAGTTTCTATATCTGAATATTTGAAATGAAAAAAAAAACTGTTTTGACTTAATTTTATAAAGATTAAATTCGGAGCAGTGAAAAACCAATGGCTCCATTTTTCAATTTGCTGCATAAACATGAGTACATGTCAGATCGGATTGAAACAAAATGATTTTGAAAGTTTGACTCTTAAACTTTCAAGTCCGTTTTTATTTTTTCGATAAATATTTTTAAAATATGTAAAATATTCATTTTAAAAATCGTTGTAAATGGGGCACGACGGGCACCAGGGAGGGGCACGAAGAGCACACAGCGACGCGGCGGTTGGCAACGACTGTACATTTCCAAGTCATAGCCTAACCTTTAAACTAATCTGTAAATAGTGCAAAC
>UELV01053916.1:339-14085 GCA_900490015.1 Megastigmus stigmatizans
TTGCTTAATAGTGTAATATCTATTTTTGGGCTGGATGAAGATGTGGGTGAGATTTCATCCTTGTAAAATAAATTATTAGCAGAAAAATTATAAATGTTTTTCTCTTTTTGGTCTAATATAAAATGTTAAAGTTTAAATGAACCAGTTTTTAAAAAAATTTTCAGCATAATTTGCCCAAACTAGTTGTTTGATCTAACTAATGTTACAAAATAATCAACTTCATTTTGTTTAAAAAGTAGGGATTGCTAACCTTTAAAGTTGAAAGAAATGCAGTTTTGTAGCCTTTTGCATTCTAATATTTTTAGCATTGGTTCTGTCAAGATACCTTTGTTTGTTTCGGAAATAATTAACAAAATATAATTGGGGGTAATTAACCCCCAAAAATTTTTGTGTTTAATACCACGAAATAGGTCGGCTTTATTTTTTAATACTCTTATAAGTGGTATCAATTTTAAGGCAATACAAAATTTATTGTAATTTTTATAGCTGAAAATCAATTAAAAAAATTTAATTTTTCTTTACAAAAAATAGGGGTTGCTACCCTTAAAACTTAAAGTGGTGTAGTTTTGTAGCTTCTTTAATTCTCTAATTTTTAGCGTCGGTTTCATTCAGCTATCTTTACTTTTTTCTGAGATATTTGAAAAAAACTGATTTTGGGGGTGAACTTTAGGGCTGATTTTCACCCCTTTAAAATGCTTATCCGCAGAATAAAAAATACGTGTTCCATATTTTTTTGTGCTCTACCACACAGAAAAGTTTCATTCAAATCGGAGGCGGACACTTCGATACCCTTCCTTGTGAGTCTTCTTTTTTAGTAAATATGAATGAGTGTGCTTACTATGGCCTATTCTTAATCTTGCTATAGCATATAATGTTCCTTGCGATTTAAGGACGTTCTCTTGAAAATCGACTTTGCCTAACTATTTCTATAACTTTGTATATAAGTTAATAAAGTTACCCTTTATTCATTTATGCAATAATAAATAGGGGTACCGATATTAAAATTTGAACTATTCGAAGTCAATGTTTCGACTTTTAACGTGGGAAACATAGGCTGAGCATGAAATAGGGACAAATATTCCTGTAATATGAATTGAGTTTTGCCTAAAATTTTTTGAAAAACTAGTATGTTATACTAGTCTCAAAAAGGAATAGATACGCAAAAAATAATTAGGGCTTGCGATACTAACTTCAAAGATATAGCTGTCTGAAAATCACAATTTTACGGATGTTTCGTTTGGTTATGAAAGGCTATATATAGTAATCTTCGAAACTTGACAACGTCGCAGTCCTCTATATGTTGAGCATACAATATAGGATAATAAAGCGTACAAAAACAATAAGTTATATTGAAGATAATAGTTCCTTTTATAAATGTAGACTATGATAAATAAAAATAAAATATAAACATTAATTTTTTTACTAATGAAAAGATGAAATTCGTTTGTAGGACAAATAAAATCATCCATTGTTCTTCCTCCATTTTTACAGCTTTTCATATCACTTTTGAATTTATTTTGTCAAATGCTGCATTCATATCTGCGAAAAATGTTAACACCTTTTCCTTCATTACTTAAGAATAACAACTCTCCCTCTCGGTCTCCTCTAGTCAAAGAAACTTAAATTCACAACTTCCTATGATGTAGGCGTACTACATTGGAGGCAGTTTCTTACATCCTTTACTTGATGAGTATCTGAATAATTTCCGGACAAAGAAACTAAATAAAAAGGGATTTGAAATATATATGTTGAAATATAAATTTTTAAACCTTTTTCCTTCATTTTTTTTTGTAGTCATATTGTAGTCATGTAGTCATATTTAGAAAAATAAGACCGATACACATTATTAGGCTACACATTTATATTCAAGAAATATATCACGCATTTAGGCATTCTGCAGCCTGATCACCATTACACCAAACTATTGCCAGAAATATTCTTTGATATCATTAAATCGTCTCTTGTTTATTGTTCCCTCCATTTGTTCTTTTATACCAAATCTTCCTATTCTCATTATTTTTCGGAATTTACTATCTCTCCTATCACCTTTATCATATTTTCTATTTCTTTTTTTCTTTTTTCAGCTGTTTGTACTTCTATTTTATTTTCCTAAGCTCTTTCTCCTCTTGTTCCTTTCTTACTCTTTTTAGTATTCTTCCATTATTCTCTCTTTTTGATTTGAGTCTTCACCTCCCTCTCCTATGATGTGTACAGGTCCTTTATTCTGTCTGTTTTTGCTTTTTTATATTTTAATCTTTGCCGCTGATTGAGAGTGAAGTTGAGTTTTTTAAGGATGTACAATCAATACTTGCTAGTCAAATCAGAAACTATTCTAAAAACATTAGATAATATTACTTTTTCGTGATAATGGTAGTTCTTTACTTAATAAATCGTCAAGAACATTATTATTATGTTTATATCAATTAATATGTACATACATATTTTTGTGTGCTACTAAAGAAATAATCGCTTTGATTAAATAATAAATTTTTTGTATATAAAAATAAATGGAAACCCCTAAACCCCGACCCTAATGTTGTTCGCTGTGGTATTTCCTTTTTTATGCACCGATGTATCGTGTACCGTATATTTCGGAAAATAGCACAATATCTTTTACCGAAACTACTTTCATTCTGAGGAAATCGTAGATTATTTTCGAAATCTGACTATGGAGCTAAATAGAGGAAACTTGAAGCGAATTTTTTACGCTGAGAATTTGTAAAGATAAATATTATTAACGGAGTAATCGATGAATGAAGTCTTTCCTATAAATGAATATTTTCCGCTTTTCCGCGAAAATGAAGGAAAAGAGAATTAATTGGAAAACGTTATCGGACGGAGTAAATTAAAGTCTATCAGTTTTCCTTTCGGAAATTGCTTTAGTTACAGTTATACAATGTTACCGGGCAGCGCACCGTATAGGTTTATGAGTAGGGGGTGACAGGGTTTCCATGTTAAATGACTGGGTAACCGTAGCAACGAACCAGACAATGGGACCCGAATGTTGACTTGAAATATATTAATTTTTATCGATTTTGGTTTTAAATAATGTATATTTTAAGTAAAATCGTGTTTATTACTGGATTAATTATCTTTTAAAATACAATCAGTGTTACGGTCGTGTTATTAAAATCATGAAACCGATACCGCCTCAACCAATCACCTCATATCAAACTATACATGGGATTTAAATGGACGATTAGAGGCAGTATTCGAAGCATTAGTACATTTTTATTCCATTATAACTTATAATAATTATTTTCTTTTGGCATATTAACATGTAATCTATATAATACAAATTTTAAGCTTATCTAACTTTTTAAAATAATGCTTTTGCGAAAAAAAATGCGCTTTTTAATTTTGTACATGAACTGCCCAAATAGAAAATAAAAAGCGTTATAAAAAGTCATGCATTACCCCAATATATTAAAATTTATCTAATTTCTGCACTTGAAATAAATATAAAGATTTGTAATTTAGTTGCAACAATGAGACGCATGAGAGCTCGATTGGTAGCGCGATAAGCATGGGTTCTGCATTATTCACAAATACTCCAGTAAAAGTTATACGGGCTTTTTTGCAAATTTATCGTAGTTTACACCATGTAGAAGTATAATTAAAACGTCATCAGACAATTAAAACTAATGCGCAAATAATGAATCAGCAATACCGTACCACTTACAGCGCTTACAGGATAGAGATTTTTAATTATAGATAATGGAGTTTGCCAAAAATCAAGGCAGAAAGTTTTATTTTTAGAACCTTTGTTTTCAGAATAAACTTTGTGCGAGATTATCGTTTCTTTCCATTGCGGAAGTATTGTGTGTGTGTGTGCGTATTTATAGTTATCTATATCTCAGGAACTGTTCCACCGTTATAATCTAACTATGTTGTCGTTTGAGTATATACCAATGAGATTTTTGGGAAACTCTGCAGAGCAGTATTTAATATATAAAATTTAAAAAAAAGGAAATAGTTCTATGTAAAAAATATAAGCAATTTTTAAATTTTTATTGTACAATATACTTGAAATCTTACATTTTAATATTATGGTAACAATAAACTAAATTTTGTTAAAGCTAAGTGGTAGTTTATTTACTATTCTAAAATTCTGATGATTAATTTTAATGTTTTTGTATAATTATTTAATCCGATGGCTAAGACCTTCCTTGCAAGTAACAAGATGTTCACATTGTTTTTAAAAAAGACCGCATTACTACAATTTTGCCACCATCCAAGCCCTCATAGTACAAAGTTGGAAAAAAAAAATTGAAATATGTCTAAGAAATGTCTAAAAAAAACCTTTAAAATATCCACAAACATTTCTGATGTATTTTAAACGCTTTCTAAACGATTTTAAAAATGTTTTTTTAACTGTGCTATTAGGGACACGACAATTGGAGACATTGCCTCACCCTAACAAGTCTAATCTATAATCCCAAGGAAGAATATTATACCTACATATTCTTTCTATTTATATTATTTCTTTTTCTACGTCATAACCCATGAAAAAGAGTCTATTACACCTCTCTCCACATTACACATGCCCACACACACACACGCACACATACGCGCACGCACACATACATTGTTATTATTAAATTTCCGTTCACTGCGCACGTCTTTTATCTTTCACTCTTGCTTCCTAGTTGGTTGAACAGTGCGGTAAAGGGGTTTAACTCCTCGATAGCTGACAGTATCCTGGATTCTACTACGTTATATCTATGCAATTAAAAATTATCCATTAGAAATAAATACACCCGGTGTTCATACCACAGTAACAAATAACTAATACACGTCATAATCACGTTTGCACAAGCAATTGCTTCTCGCATGCTTATTTGTTTCTCAATTTGTTTCACACTTTTCAAAGAGTGGGGTAATCGGCTGCTTTTCCCACGCTTTCCTCGAATGAGAAGCTGAACGTATTGCATAGTGTTTTAAAAATTTATTTATTGTCTCAATTGTAATTTTTTATCTAAATTAGTCGAATAATCATTACCACAATGTTTCTCCTCTTTCACAAAAGTAATATTGTGTGATGCTTTACCATCTTATCTCTATTGTGCATTTTCCATTCAATCTAGCGTATTCGCTATTGAGAAGTTAAGTTTTGTTCGTAATTCGTGTTTGTATATTATCCAAACTGGTGATCGACCGGAGGTACAATGTTCAGTATTTCTATAATCGAATAATGTATAAATCGACAGCTTCGTGGAGTTCTTTTGAGATTTGATTAGTATATTATTAATCACTATATGTATTACTTTACTAAGTTTCAGAAAATTTTCAAATACTTGTATACTGTCGCTTATTATCCGCTACAGCGTGGTTTCGTAATTTGTGCAACGAAATAAGTTTTTTAAACTGTACCATTTCTCTGTCGATCTGTGTACTCGTGTTCAAGTCTAACACTTCTGATATTTTCTATATATATCTATCACTATCAGAAATATATGACCGTGAAAAAGTCCGAAGATATTAATATGAAACTCTTATTTATTCCGGTAATGGCCAGGGTGTTAAGAGGTGTTTTTGCCGGTGCATTTCTTATACATAGTCAAATATATTGCATGTACCTACCATTTCTTCTAACTGCAGATCGACTTTCAGCCATCAGACGTACGATCGTACACGTGCCTTAAATTTTACAATACCAAAATACGAGTAGTGTAAATTTTTAGACACTTAACTCACCTTTTCGAATAAGTAATCCCAGTATCTTTAAGCATTATTTCATTAATTAACATTTTTTAACTGTTACTTAAAAACCATACTTTTCCAATCTTTCCAAAATTTTATACATGATATCAATACGTCCTCAAGTGCTCTTACTAAATACATTTCATTTTACATCGAGATCCATTGGAAACTACGCTACCTTCTGCTTTAATACATTACTTGTTTTTTTTATGTTATCAAATATAGTGATGAATAATTCATACGCTTCATCTTCTTCCCTGCCATCGCTCAATCATTGATTTCCTCGTACTTTCTTGAAATGCTATGGTTTTTTGACCTTGATATCCGTACATTGCAATGATGTGACCGACAAGTAGGGTAACATACCTTCAATCTGTGAATACACTATACTTGCAGAAGTTCCAGTAATAACGGATTATCTACTCTCGTTTGTTTTCGCTCATGCGCGTGTTCTTCACTTGAGGGCAACATGATGCTTCCTATAGCGTTGTGTATTTTGATCATCTCGATAACATATATGCCGTGATTTGCGATTGCTAGCGTTACTTCAATTACTTAATGTCATATTTTACGTCAAGTTGATTAATTTCTTTTCAAAACACTATGAGAGAAGTTCGACTTCTCATTCGAGGAAAGTGTGTGAGAAGTAGCCGGTTCCCCACTCCTCGAAAAACGTGTGAGAAGTAAAAAAGTGAAGTAATTACATCTCACACACTTTTCCATGAGTAGGCTAACCGACTGCTCATACACTTTCCTCAAACTTCTCGCAACTCGTTTCAAAAACTAGTATGTGCTTCTCGCACTTGTTGCACAATGTACTATTTCCTGATCCATTTGCTACGACCATTTGTATTTGTTAACGATACGTTCTACTCGCTCTCGTAGTAGCGCTATTTTATACTTCTTTTCGTAAGTCACGTTTTCCTTCTTTATGCTACAATCTACTCAGTTTCTTTACGCTGTCCTAAAGTTAATATTTGTAATTTATGCCCTTGAATTAATAAATATGCTGCACTAGAATACCTCAGTTTACAATAATCTCGAAAAACGTTTTTGTCGGTTGACGCCAGGACTAATTTTGAGAAATGGATTAACCTAATTATATTTGTAAATGTACAAATTTCCGAGCTCTTTATTATTGAAAACGTATGCAGTGTAGTTTTTAATTATCAGTAAAAATCACACCTCATATCTTTATTCTTATTTAAATCGTTGATTCGTAACGATCAATGTGGGTCACAATGTGGCCATTGAACTCTCACTTAAAAACAGCTCAGATAAAAAATAACTCACAAGTTCTTACGCAAGAACTTCCACGAGTCTTACACGAATGTTTACGTAAGAACTTGCACAATAACTTACGGTCAAATTACACATGAAAGCATACGTAAGAATTAGTATGTTTACAATAAACCATTTTATGTGCTTAATCAATTACAATCTTACGTAGAGACTTGCGCAAGAACTTAATGCGAATTTACGTAATAACTTATTATTTTCATCAGATGGAGGTGTTTGTACAGATGTCTGGTGGAGTACTATTCCAAAACCCCACTTATGCATGGAAACCCGTGTATAGATTCCATATGGATTTTTTTAAGGAATTTAAGTAGGATTCAGAAGGTGTCGCCAATAGTGGTCATTTCATAACCTGAAAGATGAATTTTTAAGATAGTCTAGTCTGTTGAATAAAAATATAAATTCTTTATTAAAAACCAAAATTGTTTCGCACGAACACTGACGATAGTAATATAAAAATCTAGTAAAGAATAAAGAGACTATACTAACGAGGTGATGACGAGACATGCGTATCCTGAATTTTCTTAAAACTTTCCGAAATTACATTTTGTACAAAATAATCAGACTCGTGTATCGAGGTTTTATTGAACAGACCTTGGCAGTAAAGGTATTCACCAATCTTTATGTTCATAATGTATATCTATATATATTCTTTTATAGTACATATAGATATATGTATATACTAATGTATAAAATCAATATGAATTGGTGAATATCTTGATTTTCAGGACTTGTTCAATAAAAGCCCGATACACGGGTCTCCTCATATTTGGTGTAAAAAGTAATTCCTGAGTGTTGTAAGGAAATTCGGGACTCACACCTCTGACCATCTCCTTGTAAGACTAGTTCTAGAATAGTTCATATATCTATTTTTGGTTAAAAACTTGAGTAGAAAAATCTCTGACTTGTAATAATCAAAATCCAACAATATAAATGAGGGAAGAAATGTTGTACGGAGTAGGACTTCACCAGTCTCATGAAGGAAGATATAGCAATTGTGAACCCTGCACCTGGCGTGTAGCCGTCAAAGTGACTATATATATATATACGTATACGACTGGACATCTGTCTTTTTGTCGCTTACTCTCTCTCTCTCTCTTTCTCGCCCCCCCCCCCTCTCTCTCTCTTTCTTTCATTCTTTCTTTCTTTCTTTGAAGGCCATTGTGAATAAAGTTCGGGTACAAAAGAGAATACAGTATACTGTTTATAAAAACGTTACTATAGCTAAAATCTTTTAGACCAAACCTACATATATATTTAGTTATAGCAAGCCTTTTTTCGTGTTTCACTGCACATAAAGTTTTAAAATTTACCTTAAATTTACTCAATTTTCATGAAATTTAATGCATATAAATAGAATAGAAATTGTTTACGTAATATACAAAAGATACATCGCATCATGTATGAAAGTTTTGCAGCAAAATCTATATCGATACGATCGTATATCTAATTTTATACAATAGGTTGTAATCCTTTTGCTTTAGTTATCAGATACCAATAATCCTTTTTTTTATAAATGAAATATTTTTAGGGGCAAGCAATACAAATAAACAAACTCGTATTTTCAATATATACATAGGTACATACAATATTATTGAGCACTGAATAATACATGAACTTATGCACATTAACATATGGTCTGAGTAAAATCAAGGAAAACATTAAGTTCAAAGCGCAGATAGGTATAACCTCGAGAACAAAACTAAAAGAGAAAGAGAGAAAGAGAGCAATCGCTTCGAGCGCGATCCTGTCTCACGCTCCCACGCAAAACACCAGACGGAGATAAAGAAATAGCAGAGGTTGTCGGCAACTAGCGGAGCCAGAATTCTCGGAGAACCCAGCGGTCCAACCAGCGGATATATAATGAGAAAACCGCGAAGTCCCCTTCTACCATTATACATTTCTTTTTTGTCTTGTCAACAAATCGTCTTTTTAAATTAAAACTACGCTTTGTTGCGTTATAAAAATAATGTGACAAGGAAACGCCACCTGCTAAACGAATTATTTTTACGTATTTTATTTTTTACGTACAAAGTTGGTGTGGCATTGAGTTGCGAAATTTTTAAACTCAGACGAAAAAAATTCATTTTGCTGTTTTCCAATTTTCGTAAATATCTGAGGAAAACTAAAATCTGGGAATTGATGTTTATCAACAATAAAATAATTTAATGACCCTTAATTAAAATTTTACGAGAAGAAGTACAAAAAGAACTCGATTATTCCCCATCACCAATCTAAAGTTGGAATTGAATCTTACAAAATCATAAATTACTGTTTGTAAAATTTAAATTATTACAAATATTATTATTATACAAAACTGTGCTTAGAAAAATAATCGAATCAACCCCAACTTTGGATTATTCGTAAAGAATCAAATTCTTATTATTGTACATCTCGTCGTAAAATTTTAATGTAGTTCTTTTAAAGACGTTCTATCAGTACAGTGCCAGTCAAAACAAGAAAAAAAGAGACAGAAAGAGACGCGCTGCTGCAACGTTAATTGCATTACTCAAATAACCATTACTCCAAAGACTGTAATCACAAAAAAATGCCAACATTTTAATGCATACGTCTACCTGCAAATAAAATTAGGAAATAATTGATATATTAATTTCCAAATTTATAGAACGTCCTTAAATTATGTAAATAATAATTTCTATGAAAAAGATAAAGTCAATGTCATTCATAATATTCAATGCTCATCTATGAATATTGAAAATATATTTTGATCCTGCATAGATTTAAATTTTGTACTAATAATTGATAGTTATATATCGATAGATTATTATAATAATAAATATAGTGTTAAAGCTTTTTATATACATAAATTTTCTATTTTTAGTATAAAATAAGAATCTTCTAATGTTTAAGTATGTAAACATTAATCTTTTATTTTACTTTATTTAGATTTTTTTATGTTTCATTTATTTTAGCTATTCGACAAAAACTGGCATAAACTTCAATTCGCAGTGTTCAAGCAACAAATCGTTTTGTATGTGGACTGTGACAAGTATGATGTCATCTATTTGGAGCCACGAGGTAGAATCGACGTCGGTGGCCGAGTTAGCATTTCCAAGTCGACTAGCAGTGACGTCACTGTGCCTGTAATTAACACACATCTCTTTTATACTTCTAGATCGGTCGATGAAGATCCGTTAATCTTCCCGTCGCTTTGATCTACGATAAAGTCGATTATAATTAAATGAACTTCGATCACAATTTATATTAAGATCTAAATAAAGTTAAAAAACTCGATTGTCGAATTAAATTATATTGTTCTTCTGATCGATGACCAAAACTGCATACTTTTTGAATCTATAGTATTCTTTTTAACTAATTAATTTAATAAAGAAACTTGTTAAGTGTTTAAATTATAATGTATTTAAAAAATTGGTTTTATATTATACTATCAAAATTTGATTACTCGGTTCATTATTAAAATATCACTTATTGCAATAAGTTATTAAAATACTAAGTTACTATTATATAGTCTTTTGTTAACCATAATAAGCCTAACATAATAGAGTTCATTAAGTTAGATTATACATATAGAGAGTATATTGATGATACATTAATAAATAAATAATAATCGTTAATAATGGTCTTATCGTTATGACCCTTCAATTAGGAGATCAGTCAGGCCACTCCCAGGTTACTTGCATGTCAGTTCTAGATTACCCGTCTCATGATATTTCAGACGGCATTATTTTTCACTAGGTCAAGCGGATAGTCGTTTAATATATCGATGTTATGAAAAAGGATACATTAAAAATTGACGTTGCTAAAATACTTACATCGTAAACTAAAATGCGTTAAATTAAAGGATTCCTATCATACAATTATAAATATAGTATACCATCGCACCTATATTGGTTCAGTTTTACGTGTTCGTCAGTTTTAGCTCACAATGAAGTTCGAACTCAAGAACCTACGAATGGTACTTTCTTTATTGATCGAAATTATTCTACACCTGCACTGATATCGGTTACATTATCTCCCTAGTTTTTTTATAAATTAGCTTGTCATACCAAATGGCGCGGTAGCACCACGATGGCAAGTATATTTAATACTTTTATGTAAATTTGAAAATGACCTAATCTTGTGTCTTATATTATGGACGTACTAAATTACAAAGATTCCTTCAAATCGCTTATATATATATATATATATATATATTATAAGTTGTACAATACTTTCAAAACTGATATTATGCTGGAACCTCTTGAAAAATTTTGATTATTATCGATTGAATCTGATTAAAGATAGAATCCAAATTAATTGTTGGTTTTGATTCGGTTCCAATCGGTATTAATCGATATTTTTTAGCGCCTAATTATAAATTCAATTAAAATGACACCTCTTTCATGATTTAATTATAGGTGCTGTAAAATACTGATTAACCCCAGTTAAACCCGATTCAAATCAACCAATTTTCACCGTTTTAAATCCGTTATTTCCGTATAAAGATTGCTAGCTAAATTACTCCTTAATCGGACTCTATCGATTTTAATCAAACATTTTTAACAGGGTATGTACAGATATTTAACTTTAAGAACTCCTTTGGACAGCATGGTACCTCTTAATTATAATAGTTTCTCTTTTGTATTTTAGCTATGAAATATATATTACCTCCATTAAAAAGTTCTTATTCTTGGTGACCTGAAAAGAGTTGGAGGTGAAAAAATTAGAAAAGAAAAAAGCTTAGTATTCCGATAATGAGTCCTCTCAATGATGAGAAACATAGTACCATTCGCTTTACGATTTTGCACAACCTTTAGAGTGAACGTAAAAAAGATAGTGAGAATAAAAGTCGCTGGCCCGATATTGCGCGACTGTACCTCCACCTCTTATACATTTTCATCACGTTTCGATGATGTCATAATGTTTCGCGGAGTGAACAACTGCACGAATTTTCAGAGTTTTTACAAGAATCAATAGCTCAAAAGAAAGTTTCTCGGCGAGTCTTCGGAAAAGACTAATTTTCAATGGAAGCATGAGGAAAGGATGCGGTAGCGTCACCGCAGCCTTTATAAAATCTAACTTTATATTATTTTCAATATCTATCACTTTTACTTTAGATTTTTTAATTGAATCGTTTTCTATATTAAACTACTTGGTTAACTGTTTTCAATATTTTGTCAGCTGTACTTGTACACTTAGGTCATTCATGTATTCAATTACAATTGAAGTATCCTTAGTAAATTGTATTATTAATTTTTTAACTGTTGTATTCTTCATACTATGATGTATTTTCATAAGTACTATGTTAAATTATCAATTAATTTATTAATTCTTTACTCGCTGGTGAGAATGAAAGCAATTTATTGCGCACGAGAACGGCGTTAGTCAGCGAATCGCATATACCTATAGATGTACTGAATAGCCATAATCAGTCACCATGGTGCATAACGCCGCATGCTTAACATAAAGAGGAGGGAATGGCAGTAACATGATATTACAGATAAGGTGACGAGTAACGAATAGCACAGACAGCAGCAAGCGCGAAAAACATAGATAAGAGTTTCAACTCGATCGCAGTTTTTTTTATAGCTATGTTTTGGTATTATACGAAGTGAGTCTGAATCGGTATCTGAGTTCGAAATCGGGAATCCTAAATTTAAAGTATTTTTAGCCATTAGGGAGATATTTTGCATTGAAAATGACATATTTTGAAGTAAATTAATTTTTAAGCGACTCGATTACCAACGCTAGCAAACAGTATTTTATTTACACATTTATCATAAAATCTATAGTCTACCAACTAGTCGTCCAATTATTGACCTTTTCAAAAATATGTAAAATAATGCCTGTTGTATTTATGTACACAATATATACTGGCTGATCTAAAATGGTGTGTACAAATGGCCTGGGAGTGGCATAATGGTCTTTTAGTATAAATGGACTGGGAGCGGTCTAGTTTCTTTACTTCAATTAATATAAATATGTTCCCGGATCTTAGAAAAATATTAACACTACATTCATAAGTAAAAAGTATTGCATGATAAATTGTACTATATAATAGGATTTTGAAAAAAAAAATTAAAAGGAATTAAACTTATTTTTTCTATTCTCATTTATAGATCGACCTACAGTGGATGGTTTTCTATTGCGATCCTACAAGGCCTGAACGAGAATCGTGTGATGAAATTCCGGTAATACTAAAGCATCAAAGTGAACAATCATTAATTAATGCTAACAAAAATATCAAACGAATAATATTTTAATCCTTAACAAAATCAAATTAAATTGTTTAAATATTTTTTAAGAGTGTGGCGAATCGATTGCTACAACAAAGTCGGAAATTAGTCGAATGCAGATTTACGTGTCCTGCAGGACCACCTGGAATAAATGGTAGCCAGGTATAAATAATACATTGCATTTTGAGTATACATATGTATATTTTCATTTTATCATTAATCAAAACCGCGCGCTAATAGAAGCTTAATTTTTTATAAATCTAAGTTGTCAACCCCGTACAAATAAAATTTATTGTGTTTAAATAAATTATTTTTGTTGCTTTGTTTGATACTTTAATTTCAAGAAATTTTGATGGTTATTTAAATATTTTTTTATAAACCAAACCTTATAAAATAGTTTTAACTTTGTAACAACGTCCAAAATAATATTTTAGTATCATGGAAAAAATTTGCCCGTAATATTTGAACATCGATTGCACTTTTTGCAGTATTTTGAATTATTGTTATTGCATTTAACTTATGAAAAAAATTCATAAAGTTGAAAATT
>UELV01054387.1:455-23246 GCA_900490015.1 Megastigmus stigmatizans
ATCGTAGGCCAATTCTAATCGCGGCATTCGAAAGAGGAGACTTTAGATATTGGAAATGATATTTTGCGATTTTTTTCTGATTATAGTTTAGTTAAAAAGTTATGGCGCTAAATATTCAGTAAAATTTTTGTCATCTTGGGACAAAAAGGGTTAACGAGCACCGATTTTACCTTCTCGCTTTTGAGAAACCTTTTTTTCTGCCGCTCTCGGTGTAAATGTAGATTGGGAAAGTGACATTATGAAACCACATTTTGAAAGGTGTGTAGTTTATAAATGAATAGCATAGTTCATTAATGGGAGAATTATTAAAATTCAAACTTGGTACGAAATTTTCTAGATGCGTCTCCTTGAAATTGTTCTTCTACGGGATTAGATCACTTGCAATTGTTTAGTTAAAAAATGATTTCAACTTCACTAGTTAATTTACTGTTTGATGTTTAAAAATGTATTTCTTGTGCAGGAATAATGTCTGCATCTCGTATCGAGCAATATAACTATATTTTCGCTAATTTTAAATTTCCTGAATTGCACATTATAACTCCCTCAATTTTCCAAATATTGCAAATATTATACAGTATATTTCATCCGAGTACGCAGTTAACTAAAAGATTATTTTTTTCCCATTCTCATTGAAATATATGTATATATATTATCTTCTAGATCTACATATTTTATTAATTCTCGATTATTCGTTTAAAAGGCTTTAAGAATGCTGGTCTTTGGGAGCTGCGGAAGTCCGCCGAAAGCAGAGTGGGCAAGAACCGGCCTGACCTTGCGACCAGTTGGTCAAAATCTAAGTTTCGGCTTGCGAGCACCGCGGAATTCGACGAGAGGACTCATAACGGCCGTCCAGGCGATTATGCTCAAGCATTTTTTATTTAAACTTACTAAGCAGGAGATACGCTGCTCGCCAGACGTGTAAGTACACTCTACTATCTTTTACCGCGTTGCACTGAATTTTATATCCGCTGGAAAAAAGTAAAACTAAATGTACATTGTAATCGGAAACAACTAGAGTGTGAAGTAGAGTCTAGAATACAAATGTTAATTTTCTATTGTGTATACACCTAAGAAAAATGTCGTTGAATGCTTAATTGAATGAAAAGTGCACATTACAATTACTTTTTAGCTGAAAAATTCAACCGAATCCATTTTATCCATTTATCCATAGCGTCTGCAGTTTGCTTATTCACCCATATCCCTAATTGAACGATTCCCTCTAATAACAGTCGAAACATTGATCTCGAGCAAGCGCATTAGCATACCGAGGATATAGGATAGCTTCATCAAGGCGAAATTGCAAGCTTGATAAGCGGCCGCAGGAAGTTGATTTAGGAAGCTGTTAAGGAGTATACGGCGCAGTCCTGTAGGAAATCCTGCCTCGCGCACACGCGCGCTGCACACTCCCATTGCACACCGCACGTATAGGCTATACCGCTTAAAGTATGCGCACCGCTGGGAGTGTTCCGGTTCCCGCCGCCGAGACTCTCGGGACAAAGCTGCCGCGGAGAGTCTGGCCTCGGTGTACGTCTATAACAAATGTACCATGTGAAATCTGTGGGCCGCAGGTTGCTGAAGCCGAGCTACGACAAGCAAGTGGAGGTGCTGACCGCCGCGATAGCCGAGATAATCTGGCGTTGCGCAGGTGGCTTCGCCGTACAGACCGCCGGATGCACGGCGAGCTTTAGCGCCGCCACCAGCAGTCTCAACATGCCCAAAGCTGTGGTCGCTCTGCCCCAGGAGACGCCATATCTACAGCACAGCGTGCAATACTTTCAGGATGGACTGACGGAAACTGTACGTTAGTTGGTTGGGCCATCTCGAGATGTTGATACGCTCGTTCGCGGCTATCCTTGGACACTCGTTCCTCCTGCAGGGATCTCATCGAACTTCTTCCTTACATTCCGTACCCCAAATTGGGTTTTCGCCTTCGCGCGTGCAGCCGAGTCCAGAGAAGCACAGCTGGACCGGTAGTTCTGGGATGGTTTTTTTTTTTAGAGTGGGATCGAATAAATTGATCCCACGCGAACTGTCGTGGAAAAACTGGGTATTTCTTTGAATTTGACCAAGCGACCTTTCGGAGGTGGTACACGCGCGTATAGATATAAATGTCGATGTCAGTTGAAAAAAAAGAGATTGATTTTTCGTAAACGTTCAATTTTTTTTGTGATATCCTTTTGTTTATATCGTGACATATGACACTTGTGATTAATAAGTATAATATGATTGTTTTGAAATTCATAGAGTTATGTTTCAGACGAAAAGTTCATATACACAGCATTCACGCGAATATACTTTCAGGTTTATGTTGTAATTCTTATGTATAGGTTTATATATGCACGTTCATGCATTTACGCATATTCACGTTTTTATCAAGATTTTTTCATAATGAGATACTTTATTCTGAATCACATAATAGGTATTCCTAAACTAAATCCGTTTCTATACTTCGAATTTCGCTGAGATTCCTCTGGGTAAACGAGTGTTCAAGGTAGGTAGGTATAATATTATTTGTTTATACAAGGTTAAATTGATTAATTGTTCTGATTAATTATAGCTTATTAAAATAAATGCATGACTTGATTTATGTCAATTACATTGTCAAGTCATCGTTATTTTCTTATAGCCCCTAAATAAATCATTTTATATATAAAAAATGGATTTATGTTGAAGTAAAATAAAATTGTTCAAAGAAGGATGCCCACGGCGTATATGGATATCTCAGCCGTAGAATCTTATTAAACTAAATATAATGTGACGAAATAACAGATACTTAGTTAGAATCAGCTAGAAAAACTGAAATATACTAATATACTCTGGAATATATATTAATACGAAGATTAAACATAAACACGGATAATTGTATATATTTAAATTCATACGATATACATAATAAGTTTGCAATTTTTTCATACACTTTTCAAACTATTGTTTCATAACTTATTCTAAAAATGCGGTCTACTCGCGTTCCATGAGATCAAATATAGTATAAAAAAAACTATCAGCACATCTGCTCCAAAGTATAAACTAGGTTTTATCAACTTCTATCAATTTTACGAAATATCAGAATTACGAATAGTGAGAGAAAGTTGGGTCAAATAAGGTATATTTTCTTAAAAGGAAAATATCCACGAGATTGAAATAAATAAAAGGAAATTTACAAAACACATATAATTATTTAAAGCGTTGAAACATATTTAACTAATAAAAATTAAATTAAATAGAAAAGATAGTTACATAAAACTTGATCGAAAATTAATTTTTTTATTTATACATCAATTATGTGCTGCATTATTATCTTGAATATCATTTCGCTTGTGAGAACCAAAGATTTAAATGTTGCAACCAAATTATTTAGAAAAAAAATAGCTTTCCAAAGTTTTGGTTGTCGCAAATAAAATCAACGGCTGAAAAAGGTTTAGATGTGATCACCAAAGCTTTAGTATGAGATCTAAAGGAGTCTAAAGGAAATGGTCAATATGTAATAGTTTACTTTGAATCTCCCAACCAAAGATTTGGACACTGCAACCAAATAATGACAACTATAATGACTTTGGATGTGCCAACCAAAGGGCTATGGTCTGGTATAGGTTCTGGCAACGAAATGGATTGGAAGTTATAATTAAATCTTTTCTTTCAGTGTATTCCTTGATGTAAGAGAAACAATTTTCCATTAATTAAGCGTTTGTTATGCACTCAAAAGTAAAATAAGTTCCGGTAAATTCTCCAGACAATTTTACAGGGGTTAAGTAATTACGAATATCCTTTTTCAAACTTACCAAGCTCCGATGAATTAAAAAAAAATTAAGCGAAGAAAATGTATTTAGAGAAAATTAAAAAAATAACTAAAATGTTGCATTAAAATAATTGTTAAAACAGCAACTTCTTCAATTTTAATGTTATTTGAAATGGTGTATTTAAATCAAATTTAGAATAGAAAATTTTAAAAATGTCTTTATCACGTGAAACAAATTTTAAATGCAGTTTTTTCAGTTTCATATTTCTAATAACCATCCTGTACATATTCTGAATACTGATATATGTCAGATATACTTGAAGGTCGAGAGACTTTAGTGTTGAATAAAAAACGTAGTAACAAAGATTGCACGTTGAAATAGGAACATATTTCCAAGTTTTGCGATTTAGAAGTGGCAATGGGCCAATATTTTGTCTACCTACATTTACATCGATTTGAACACGATTTGTAGAAATTAATTAATGCTTCACTCAAACTCTTGAAGTGAGAATAAGATTGAAGGCTAAAAACTTGATAACCGTTTTTAAATTAGTTTATCGGTATAGTTTTTATTTTTTTACTGAGAACAGTTAGGGAATACTTGTTTAATTTTCAGCTGCACTTATTCGAGTTCACAAATTTGGAAGATCTTGAAATTTTTATTAAACGTTATTTATACTTGGTACGTATTCCTTTATTTTATCGTTTAACAATTGACTAAAATATCTATAAAGATTTTTAATTTTAGTTTCAAGATGAAGGAGGTCCAGGTGCTAAGCTACTTTTATACAGTGCCGTTTTATCTCGAGGATTATCCAAGTAAATATATTTTTATTGAATGCAATTATTGAATGCAAATATAGTTGCAATATTTACTTTTAGTTTTTAAGTGAACCAGATAAACGAATACAGTGCGATTTTATTATTATAATTTATAACGAATTCCTGTTGAAAAAATCTAGCTCAATTTCATTAATTATTATTTTATCGACTTAGTTGTTGCAATGCGTTTACACGAAAAAAATGTTATTTTTAGAGTACGTAATGATATGGAAGATCCAAGGGCATCGATTCTCAGCGGATGTCCCGAGGAAGGTCCAATATCCCTAGTCGTTCTTGCCATTACTGGAAGAGCATCTCCGCACCTCCATAATGGCGTCATTCACGTCGGCGATGAGAATACTTACGTAAGTTGATGTGTCTGTGTATTATGAATATTTATTTTTAGTATACAATAATATCGCACATCTATCGCAGGATAAGGTGAACTAGCATTCAAATATTTCCGTCGGTATTACATTTACATGTCACTTGTCAATAGATTTGCAATACCGTGTCTGGTAAAAGTTTGTGTATATACGTATTAGTATCGTTATCAATATCTTGTAGCAGAATATATTTCGGACATGCGATAGAGTTTCACCTTAGACAATAAAAGCGTTTAATAGAACGTAGCATAGAGCTCAATAGAAACATTTTTTTTATATATTTTACATGAAAGTTTTCTATTATTTAAATAGTAAATCTATATTTTCTACGCTGCATTGGCGTATTATTATTGACTTACACTTTTAATTTATGAGCACACATTGTTCTGATAAATATTTTTGTACTTAAGGCTCATACACCTCTTATAATAAGTATTTGATAAATGTAAAATAAACTATAACGAACTAAATTATAGTTTACGTTGCTTTGGCTATATAATATACTTTAATTAAGAAGCAGATTTACGCATGAAAGTGAATTACCACACGAAAGGAAGTTTTGTAAAGTTTTCCAAAAAGAAATATTCATAAAAATACCCATGATAATTAATTGCAGGCATGTATAAAGTTGGCCGTATAATAAGTATATAATTTTGAAATTCTCAGGCCATACCGCAGTGGGGCGTACTGGTACGCAGCGAGATTGGCTTCCTCGTGCACGAGAGCGAGATGCAGGCTAACAAGCAGCCTGGCTCGAGATTAAAAACACCTAGTCTGCCGATATGGATGACGCTCTGTCTGGGCCACCATGGAGTACTCTTCAATACCAATAGAGAGTTGCTCAGGAATTATCATGCCGAGAGACGGTATTATTTTACATCTTTGTCGCGTTTTTACCAATACAAATCAGTGCAGCAGTGAATTGGATATAGAACGATCAAAGATGCTTGAACAATTGTGCGGATTAAAACAAATGTTAAAACCTTTCGAAATCTGCTTGTTGCGTATGGATTATACTTAAAAATTAAGCACTTAAAACATTAGTTCAACTTTTAATTATTTCACAGTTTTTAGATAATAGAGATGACTTATTTTACAATTGACTTTAGGTTTTTCATAGAAAAACTGTTTTACCAGAACATTGATTAATTTTTAATCGATTAATAGTAGGATTAATAGCTCCTTGTAAAAGGGTGACATCTCAGAATTCCGTTTAAAAAATGTGATATCTCGCAAACGTGCCCATTTCTCGCAATTTTATTGAAAACAAAGTAAAAGAAATTTTCGACCGAGTTCTGAGATGTCGCCCGTCGATGCGGTGCTCGCGATCTAAGAATAAATAGGAAGAAAAGGAATGCAAAATTGTGGACCATCGGTGAAAGCTAAATAACATAACCTTCGAATATAATCTGAACCATTTATCTTGTATGAATTATGTAGAGATAAATGATAAAAGTCAATTGGAAAATTAGTTTTTCATTAACTTGGTTTACAAACTTAATTGTCGTTTAAAGGTTTCATCTTTGCGTTAAACGCATCAAAAAAGTATGTTTTGGATGAAAATTATCATGTACGAAAACTGTAAAATTATAATCTTTTAGAAAATTGTTTTTCAACGATGAATTTTTTAAGAAATTAATATCATAATTAAAGGTAGTCGTGAGAAATACACAGTAAAGTATAGGAAAAATTGCTGTAGGATCAAAGTTATGTCGATACAGTTCAATAAATTAAAAAAAAATATGCAAAAATTTTTCCTTATACACCGTGCGTTATTTGTCTCACGATTACCCGTACTGTATGGGTTATCTTGTTAAATCGAAGCACTGACTTACAAATTCAAATAGTACAGATATTTTGTAGAAAGAATAAATTAAAATACGGAAAAGAGTTTGCAAATCCAGTTACCGCGAGCTGGACGAACACGATTCATGCAATAAACTGAACACTTTGATTTTAATGGCCTGTGCAGGTTCGATCTGCAGTACTACACTTGCGGTGGGAGTCATGCTACGCTAACCGTGGATACCAGAGCTAGAGAAAATACACCGGGAATCGAGGGCTCAGGCTCTAGAGACACAATGGACATAGCTGCAACTCCTCTTGAGAAACTTATCCACTCTAAGTAAAACGCCACGAAATTAACGTTCATTTACTTTTATCCTTTGGTTTTTCAATCCTTATAGGATATATATATATGTATAGTGATTCACCTATTTCTTTATACACTTGGTATTTTATGCAATAAACCAAACTTTTCTTGGCAGTAAACAAGACAAGAAATTTTTAGCTCTAAATTGCAATGTAGATAACGTTCGTGTTTAGTGGGCGCAAAAATGATGATAAGATTCCAGGAATTCCAGTATAAAGACTGTGAACTTGTATTTCACAAAACTTTTTACTTTCCACTTCAATGACTCCTTTCATATATATACTTAATCCCGTTTCAAAACATATATAGTGGATGTAATACGATTATAAACGCTCTTATGAGATAGAACCATTTTTATGATAGCATTATTATATACAACTCAATTTTAAAATAGAAACATATTACACGCATTATATTCACATATGTTTTGAAATAGGTTTATATGAATAGGAGCTGTCGGCTCGTACTTCTTTGAATATGTTTTAGTGAAAATTTGGTTCTTTTCAGCTTTAAGAAATTAAATATAATTTATTTTGATTCTAAACGAGTTTATTATTTTCGCAAACGGTTCAAGTAGCACATTTATACTGCTTAAGATTGAAATGCCCATAGTTTTAAATGAAAATGTTTGCTCAGCTGTCGGTTCTTAAAGCTTTTACAATATAATCACTGGGTGCGCCTTTCGCATGAATTTAAACGAAATGAAATGATTTCACGCTGCCGAGAAGATGGCAGGACGCGCAGATTCAGTGGAATGGAACGCCAGTGCTCTGAGGGAAGGACTATATATATACTACCAGCATCGCGTCCCGTCTGATCCGATCCTTGGTTGCGCCGCTACTTCGCACCCGTTGAATTAAATCGTTCGAGGGGAAAAAAGGAGGATCCGCTCGTCGCGCCGACGATTATTCCAGAAGATTATTGGGTTCGAGCCTCTCTGCTAACATTGGATTTCAGTATTAGATTCACCGTAACATTTCGACGTCGTCGCTGATGCAGCTGTCAAGGAATCTAGAGGTAGCCGCCAAGGATATTTCCTTGAATCTTAGTGAGGCGTTTCGCGATACTTTCGCAAAGACCTTTTTTTTATGATTGACGCAGAATCGGAACAGTTTCTAAATGTCTTTTTAACGATGGAAAGTGTTGGGTATTTTGAAAGTTTAATTGTTTTTATTGCAATTGTTTATTCTTTTTTTCTTTTTTTGAATCGAAGACGATGAACCACGCTCACAATTTTTAAGTATCTACAAGCAATTTTTAATTATATAAACAAACAGGAATAAGAATATTTCTGTATTAAACAAAAATTTTCAAAACTATATAAATTTAATCTTTCCAAATTCTGTTTGCTGAATTTAAATTTCTATTCATGAATAGAGCTGAATTAAAAAATAGAGCAATCATTACTTACAATTTGTAGTTTTCAACAATGTAATTCACAAATAATATTCATTATTGCTTGCATATATTGTCGATCTGTCGGTGATCTAATATTTGCAGCTTACAACCCGCTACTTAAAAATTTCTACGTATATATGGAAATGTAAGAAATGGTCCTACTTTATCTATTATTAAGTGTTGTATGCATGGGACAATTGTTGTAACTACGCTATTTTATTTTTAAAATACACATGTAATATTATAACTAATTAATAATAAATTATTTATTTTTCAAAATACAAATTTAATATATAAAATCATTATAGATGCTGTTGTAAAATGTTAGGATGTTCTTGAATAGTCTATTCAACTTTAAAAATATACTTGATGTCGTCGAAAGCGAAAGAGATCGTTATCGTTATAATGTTTCACATATCATGTACCTATGCTATAATCATGTAAAAAATATATTTTGTATTTTAATTGCTGTCATAAGGAATGAGTTATATTTTTGTGAATCCTTAAGTATAACCTGGTATAAAATTGACGAGTTTGACTGGTCAATGTACTAATTAAATAGCAATGTTTAGTAGTTATTAAGCTTCAAATGTACTATATCACGAATTATATTGTTTAGTTTTGAAATATAGCTAAAAACTGACTAGAAATTCCTTGACCTTTCGACCAGAGCATTAAGAAAAATTAACAGCACCTTGCTAAAATAGTTAATTCAATTTTATGAAATAGCTTTAAAATGCAATTGACTTTAATGAATTTCAATAAATTGCAAATGAATTTTAATAGAACTTAGTGAAAAATTGAATGAAAAATAGAAAGGGTGCTTTATTTTTTTTCCTTCATTTATATCTTGCTAAGTGAGAAAGATAATAAAATTTGGTTGTTGCCACTGTTACTCCTTCCGGAGTTTTTCAGTATTTAAACCCACACCATTATTAATTTTTATATAGATAGATATACATTCCATTTCGTCCCTCCCTTGTGTCACACCATTCCGCATTCACCCAACGGAGAAACCCCATTGGCTTCGAATTGGGGGCTTATGTCACATTAAGTAGGCTTAAACTCCGAAATCGTACCATTTCGTATCTTCCGCTCACCATGTGGGATATAAGGAGACACCCAAGTGCTCAAACGAAGTCAGCTCGACATCAAGCGGTTCATCCACCCAAGTAACTGCCCACGGCCATCGTTGCTTGACCTCACCGACCGCCCAAGGAGTAACCTCGCTACCCCACCAAGGCGTCGATCGTGAGAAAGATGATATATTACAATAAATTATTCAATAATTCCTAATCCAATCTGGTAGTAATCGAGTATGAAACATGGCAGATAAGCAGAATTCAGCCAAGGTGGCCAAAGTCACAACTAGGTAATAAATTGTTCGAAAAATGGTTTCATCTTTGTGAAATTTTGGCAAAATGGTCAATTTCTACTAAGGCATATTTATCTATTTTGTCTAAAAGAGGAATTGAGTAAAAGCGAATAATATAATTTAGATAATTAGGAATATTTTGCATTGATTTTGGATTTTTAATAAATGTCCTCTTTTTTGAAGAATATTAGGTAAGGATTAGTGTATACGTGCGTATGCAATTAAAAAGTACTTAACGGGAAGCCGGAGGAGCATAGTTACCGATCTTAGCAGTTTCATACTTTTTTCGTTCAATTTTCAATATTATAACATTTTGCAAGTTGGGCTCAACTCGAAAAATGTTAAAATATTAATGGTTTAGTACTTAGTTTTAGAGGAAACTTTGATTAAGCTATGTCACCATTAACTGTTGGTAAAATAGAGTACTCCGAAAAAATTTAAGGTCCAATTTGAGTAAAGTTAAATAACGCATCGGTAGCCAAGCGGTTATACACGGCGATATCTATTGGAGAACCGATGGACGCAGGAGTTCGATTTCCCGCAACGGTGAATTTTTTGCTTTCATAAAATTATTTCCATAAAAATATATTCATAAATATTCAATCCAGTATCGTGAAAATGCTTAATTTGATAGAAAAATAAACGATTACCTAAGATAGTAAAATTAGATTATCTAAATTTCCAGTTTAGTATGTCACTTTTCAAATAACGAGCTTATATATTCAATGAAAAAATATAAATAGTAAGAGAAAAAGGAGTATATCTCACTTGGGAGTACGGTAAAATTTCTCTTCAATCATCTATATCCAGATTAATAAAGTATACTTGTAATGAATTGTAAACAATTAAAGGGTTTAAGTTTAAGTATGAGCGATTTAAACGGCTAAAATAATTATATTTCCAAAGTACGATATAATAGTATAGAATTTCAAGCTCTAAATATATCCGACTCGCGTCTTCCACAGATGTCTGCAATATAGCACGATAGATTTCTTCCGGACTGCACAAAGGAGAGTTCATTGATCTACGCGCAAACACGACGATCATTCTCTTTCTGCTGCAAGATTATCGATTTGCAGGGTAGGTAAGCGTGTCGCGCGTCTCGTCAAGTGCACTCAAGTCTTTTGTAAACTATGTGTCACGTCATCTAAGCGCATAGGGATTCGGATTTTGACCCGACGCGCACTTGTAAAATCGCTTCGTGCCTCCAGCATATACTTATTTTATATTTTATGACTTGTGTTGTACCAGTGACATACCACTTGCCTCGTGCATGTTATTAGCTTTCTACACGATTTATTTTGTAGGATTTATTTTAAATATGAGTAAGACATGTTTTTAAAAATTTACATAATTTGTACCGTTTCATTTAGACAATATGTATAATAGAATAACGAAGAAAAGAATAATTTTTTTCATCTTCAATTTTTGTTTCTTTTTTAAATTTTCTTTTCATTTATAATATTTATAATAGCGTACATATAAAAAGTAATATTCAGAACCTACATTAACGGTCTGTATATTTATAAAAAATTCCATAAGTTTTTTATAAGGATATAGTAAAATATAAAATCAAGATGGTAATTATCTGCATGTTTTTTTATTTTAACTAAATTGATGGTTCATGGGTTTTGGAGCCATAGTGACGTGAAAGACTTTCAAATAAATAGGTCGATAAATAACTAAGGTAATTTTAGTTTGCCGCTATTATGGTGTTGAAATAATTTAGCTTATAAATAATATATCTTAAATTTAATTGTTTCCTTTAAATATTTATAGTCAACCTACATTCATTGCGTAGATTAGTTTTTATGTAAGTAATTTTATAAAACATTAAACATAATGTATTCAATTAGTTTTACCTCCAAGAAAAGGCAAATCGTTTTTCACGTGACTTACAACGAAATCTACCAAGCGTACCATTTCATAAAGTACTTTCTAGCCCAATGAACTTCATGATGCTTAAAAGGAGAAGAAAATAATATCTTGACGAATTTCAGTAGATAAGATTTAAAAGGATTATAAAAAAAAAGTAAGAAAAATGTACCTTGACAAATAAAGTACAAGAAACAAGAATACATGAAAATGAATGCGTGCCAATAAATATTTTATATTTTCAAGTACAATTTTATTTGACATTAATTGATTTCGTCGAAATTATAAAATGACGGGTGTAAAATGCATCGCGCGTTACAGAAGCTTGGAAACTCTTGGGTCGCGTCCCCCGTCACTGTCCCGCAGAGAATATCTCGTTGCGTGAGAACTGGGCTATAAGGAGAGGAGAGGCCTCGACGGTTCTTGGCGCTGCTCGGCGATTATACGACCGCGAAAAGTTTCCGTCGGAGCTCCGAGGATCCGCCATAGGACGATCTGACGCGCGTCATTAGTCCGTGAAATCGTCGTGCAGTGGCCGTGAGAAGAGCCCGCGAGCCAAGAGCCGAGTGCAGATGCATCGATGCAGCTCGGGATGAAAGGAAACGCTCTTCTCTTCCATCTTTCGCGTGTGCCTTTCTTCTCCATCTCTTGCTATGGCTTTGTGGTTACTCGAAAGCGGTTTTTCGGCACTGACGCACTGCGGCTTTGTCGCTTGCTCGTAGACCATTGTTCTTTTTATAGTTTGACCAATGTAAATTGCTTGCTTTAATTAGTGTATACAGCTGGGTTTTTTTTTCTTTGCTTGCAGGGCTAGTGCGTTCAACGAGATCATTTACAAGACTTTAATTACTGATTTGTATACACGCTTCGTAGATAGGTACTGATATCGAGATACAAGAGCGTACTCAGATTAAGTAAAAGATTTCTATAATATAATTTCATCTGACGATATTCATGAATCGAGATACTAAGCGTAGAATAATGTGTAATTTAGCAGCATCGGATCGTCCACATCACAGTATATAATATCCCCGTGTAAAATTAATTACAGCATTTATGTATCCTTTTAATTCAATAGCAATGTAACTCAATTTTTTAAATATTCCCAATGAAAGTATAGTTAGATGTTGAAAATATTGAAGAATATTCTCATCTACATTTTACCGACCGAGAAGTAAGGCATTCGTATTAATTAAAAAAATAAGTACTTTAAATTATACAAATCCCAAATGCAGGTGCACTTGAATGTGGTCTATGAATTAATTATTTATCATCTGATAAAGTTTCAAGTAAATTTTTGAAGGTATCATAAAAATATTCACTTGAAATATTGCCTGATAATAGATAAATCATAGACGAAGTGCATCTGCATTTGCGACCTGCATATAATAGCTTAATTTCAAATAGGTATTTGTTCAATCATAACTAACTATTCAGGATCCAGTCGGTAAAACAGTTCAGTGGTAACGGCAGCAATTTGACACTCCGGGGATGACAGCTACCTATTATACATTGTCAGTATTTAAATTATGTATTTCTTATATTCTGAAATGATCAAAAAATCTTAGTAATTTGAGAAATGATAGAAAATCAAAAAGGTTTTGTGACGGTTGGTCTTTATATACCGAAAGTCTAAAATAAACTAAAAGTTTATTATCACTTATGCTAATCAAAAAGTGAGGTTAGATGACCTGAACCTTTTTTCTCCGTTATCATGAAGATTTAGGGCCGTATCGTTAAAAAGCAAAACAGAAGCACAATAATATTCATATAAAGAATATTATGAAACGTAATAGAAGATGAAATCATTTAATAATAAAAATATTATTTGAAAAATGAGATTTAGGATTTAATTGCACAAAGAATAATACATTCAGGTATGGTATAGGACGCTACGAGGTGAGCTAAATGGATCTAGATAGGTAGCTCAGCCAATCCCGTCATGCCTGTAAGCTGTTTTTCAAAGCTTCCCTATGCACATGTCCACCGTGTCACAGTATTCTCCTTGCGCAACGTAATCACTAATCCCATTTTACAAATAATAATTTCATTATTGATTTCACCATTCTTTCCTATGTGTTTCAAAATATTCTAAGTAGGACATTTCCTCTGATTTGATTTTTAGAGGTATCGCCCTAAATCTTCATGATAACAGAGAAATAAGGTTTCCGTATCGATAGATGTGGTAACAGGTATAACTGTGTATAATCCTATAATTTTAAATAGCATAAGTATATTGCTGCTTTTGTATAAAAATATAACTAAGAATCCCTTTCAAAAGGGCTATAACTCAGAATCCGGTACAAAAAAGTGATAACTTACAAGCGCTTATTTTTTCTTACTTTAAAGTGATGTTTCTTACGGGATTTACGTAGATAACACTATGTCTTAAAGTCGGTAGAAAAATGGGCGTTTGCGCTTTGTCAATTATTTTGTACTGGATTCTGAGTTGTTGCCTGTAACGGCAGGATTCTGTTCTGCCGCCTTTTTATACGGAAGCGATAATATTTTAAAATTTTGTTTTATAACATTCGGCTAGAAAGTTGATAAATTAAATACTAAATTTTCCGCTGATTTGTTTCTAAGAAATTACTACAAGTTATGCCTGAATTGGCACAAGTAGCGGACTTTTGTCACTTGAATGATTTCATATAATTTGATGTAACTCAACTGGCAGTAGAAAAAGGACCTAAAATTTTTATTGTAAGATCCAAATGTATTATTATTCTTTAGAAAGTACGTTTTATAACGAGACTTGATAAAAATGCTTAAAATTGTCATGTAGTAAAATTCAAGCATGACTTTGTAGTTATTCTTAACAAGGCTAATATTTTATAGGAAGCCATAAAAACTTAGAAGTATTAAAGTTAAAATAAATAGCCAAAATAAGTATGATTCAGAAATTATGATACTAGTTAAATGTTACATTACTATTTTGTTGCTTTATTCAAGACGTCTATTTCATAGTAATTTTTTATATACAACTTTTTTGTCCATGTACGATATAATAATTTCTGAAAAATAGTTATCGAATATTTGATTATGATGCACGAAAACTGTAATAAAACAGGTACAAAATGTTTTACATAGCCAAAACCTCAATACTTACATTTTTCAAAAACAAAAAAAAACACCCGATAAAAAACATTTTCTGCTGCAAACAGACTTATCTCAATTTGAATAATATAAATTCCAGATCCTCGCTGATATTGTAGAGGTAAATATCGAAAAAAAAAACATTACCAAAGACAATAACCAAAATGTGTATCTATATGATAAATAGAATCGACAAAAAAGATAAAAGGGGTTGATCGGTTCTAGAGTTGAATTTTTCTATTCCTCGACGTAATCTTCATCATCGTCATAATCTGAATCTACTTCAGCGCTCGCTTCTTGATATCTCTGGTACTCGCATATCAGATCGGTCAAGCTGGCATCGGCTTCGGTGAGCTCCAATTCATCCATACCTTCTGCGGTGTACCAGTGCAAAAATGCTTTTCTGCGGAACATTGCGGAAAACTGAGAGGATATACGCTTGAATAGGACCTGTAGAGAATCATAGAATGACCTTTTGTTTATGAATGAAATATTTTAGTCAAAGTTCAAGAATGATTCCTATTATAGTTTATCAAGTGAATTTTTAAAATAAGCAAATTTGTAATAAACTTTATTTATTTAACAAAATTATTGCACGACAAAAGATTCAACTTGTGCACATTTGAAATTAAATATTTGAAATATTGATATATTTGTGATCATCCATTAAAGCATTGTTTTTGTTTGGCTATCGTTGAAAATCTTTTTCTTAGAGAGGGACATAGTTTCCTGCCAAGTTCTTTTTCAGTCCAAGCCGCAATACTTATGCAGCGTAGTAGTTCTAAGTTGCAGTTTGAGCGAAATGGAGGTTATAGTATACATAAGAGAGGTGGTGACCTGTATGGCGGTCGAGTTGGCGATGAAGGTGGCGGAAATATTGAAGCCCTTCGGCGGTATGTCGCAGGCCGCCGTCTTCATGTTGTTGGGTATCCATTCGACGAAGTAGGGACTGTTCTTGTTCTGGATGCTGCACATCTGTTCGTCGACGTCGCGCATGGACATGCGGCCCCGGAAGATGGCGGCTACGGTGAGGTAACGGCCGCAGCGCGGATCGCAGGCAACCATCATGTTGCGCGAGTCGAACATCTGGTGGGTCAGCTCGGCTACGCTGCAGGCGCGATACTTGACCGAGTTGCTGGGTACGAGGGGCGCGAAGCCCGAGATGAAGAAGTGGACATTGGGGAAGGGCACCATGTTCACGGCGAGCTTGCGCAGGTCCGCGTTCAACTGGCCGGGGAATCTGGGTACAGTCCATCGGGAATCAGTGGTCTCTCATACATTAGACTTATATAATTTGTGCACTCAGATCATCTCAAGCTTGTTCGAAATTACGACTGTGATAAATAAAAAAAAAATCAACAGTTTTCATATTTGCCGGTTCAAGATGAATAACACATACTAAACATTAACAATTTTGAGCTTTGATTGTTTGTACTTTTATCAAGCATTTGCATTAAGTAAAAGTTTACAAGTACGCCTTTTTTTACTTTTAAAAAGGGTTTCACTAATTTTAAACAAATATAAGTTGCTATCGATTTCTTGCGAACAAAATAAGAAATAAATTTCATACTTTCAATATCGTCGGTAAGTACTGTGAAATACCAAATATTTAGAAACCAAGGAAAGATTAGATTTGTTTTATCAAGGATAAGCTCAAATTTTGAGTCAAACGTTTCACTGCCCATTTTTCAAAATAAAAATTATCTTCAATGGTATTGCCAGTGAATATATATATATATATAAGAGAGCGGCTGCAGCTAACCTCAAGCAGGTCGTGACACCGGACATGGTCGCCGAGACGAGCTTATTCAAGTCCCCGTACACGGGATTCGCGAGCTGGAGAGTCCTGAAGCAGATGTCGTAGAGGGCCTCGTTGTCCATGCAGTAGGTCTGGTCGGTGGTCTCCAACAGCTTGTAGATCGAGAGGGTGGCATTGTACGGCTCGACTACGGTATCCGAGACCTTGGGCGACGGGACCACCGAGAAGGACGAGATGATTCTATCCGGGTACTCGTCTCGTATCTTCGAGGTTATCAGGGTTCCCATGCCCGAGCCCGTCCCACCGCCCAATGAATGAGTCATTTGGAATCCTTCGCAATAATAATCGCAGTAATCGGCATGACCTCTTATTTTTTTCTTTTTTTTTTTTAAATACTCGCGCGCTTTGCACGGCTTAAAATCTACAGTCTCTTTGAATTTGGTGAATTGTACAGGGTATAACCGTAGAGATAATTTTAGTTGTGAAATTAGCAAGAAAGACCTTATATAGTCTTGCGCTTTCAATGTCATACTTTATCTTATTAAATCTTATTAATTGTATAAGGTCTCTTTATAATTATATTATATTCTTTATAATATAATTATATAATAATATATAATATATAATTATATCGTAATAATATATCATATTCTGACTTTTACTTTGAGAACAATAAATAATTCAAGTATAAAAGACTTTGAAAACTACACGCAGGAGAATAAAGGTTAAGAATGAAATTAAAGAATGCACATTGCACTTTGGACAATTCGATTTTTTCCTCTAAAGAATCGAACGGAATAACGTTACCTTGTATGCAATCGCATCCCTCGGCCTCCCTCCTGAGAACCTCGAGTACGGCATCGATCAGCTCGGCGCCGTCGGTGTAGTGTCCCTTGGCCCAATTGTTGCCCGCCCCCGAATTGCCAAAGATAAAGTTGTCCGGATTGTAGAGCTCGCCGTAGGCACTGGAGCGAGCCGCGTCCATGGTACCGGGTTCCAAGTCCACGAGGATCGTTCGGGGCACGTACTTCCCCTCCATCACCTCGTTGTAAAAGACGTTGATCCGCTCCAATTGGACATCGTGGTCACCGTCGTAGTTGCCTTGACAGTTCACCCCATGCTCGTTCGATATCACTTCCCAGAACTGCAGATATACATTCACCGGCAAAGTGGCTTTCAATTCAATGCATTTCACATCCTCGTCGTATATACCATTGGCCGCGCAAGTGCTTATTTCCACTAAGCGTCTTACATATAATGAATTGTTAAATTCTAGCGGAGTTTTTAAAAATGGAGTAGTAAGTAAGTATTTATTAGGTCCGTTCAATTCTACCAAAGGAGTCATTCACGATGTATCTACATAATCTTCTTCAAATTAGGTTTATAGCGCTATATTTAGTACAGTGATTAATATACGTCATTCTAAAGGCTATAGTGTTGAGGAGAATTTTTGCAACATTTATTTGAAAACTGTATATTCGGTAGAAAAAGCGGAAAGTACTTAAGCAATAAAAAAATGGTTTAATACCGAATACTATACTTATATATACGCATTCTTGTTCTAGGAAAGATGCTACCAAAACTAACCTTAGACCCAATTTGATTTCCACACTGACCAACTTGAAGATTAATAATTTCACGCATTTTCACAGAGAATTTTGTAAAGAAATACCGAAAAAGTCACTAAAAATTTAGAAGTCCAACATGAAAGTGATTAAATTGTGGACGGATTAAACCAAAAATTTAAGGTGTGTCATGAGAATTGAAATTTTATGTCATGTCTATCAAAATAAAGTAAAATGCGCGGCACAAACAGTCAATTGTTTTTTATTATTTTTACATCGAAATCTTATTACCTACTTATCTAAATAACTACTCTCAAAATCATTTTAATCATAGTCTGATCATATTAGGTAACGCAAATTGGAAGTAGAGGTGTTTTACATTGAATTATTTATCATATAATTATACCGGGAATGATCTAATTGCTATCGTATATACATACATTTGGACTGCACCATGCGGTTTCTCTCGAGCGGATATGTACTACTGTCTGACTAAGGAGGGCCGTACTATTGGGACGTGTAAGTTGTTGGGATTTTGTAGTTGGTGTCAAAATTATTAATATTCTTATGCATTTTTTTCATTTCGAAGTCGATTGCAAATTTTGGAAAACAATGATTTAATAAGTTTTGATACAGTGCGGCTTTTAAATAAGGTGCATAAAATAAAGCGCGTAAGAGATTCGATTTGAGAAGCAAACTGGATTCTTGCGAGATACGAGTAAATGAGCTCGGAACAAAATCTCAATCTACACGTTTTTCAACATTTGAAATTTACAAAAGTAGATGCGGTCGAACGCAGCAAGACTCATCGTTTCAAGTGGAATTCTATCAAATTATTGGAGCTTATCTGTATGACAAAAGATACAATTTCTAGCTTTAGAATTTGACATTTGTTTGTTTAATAAACTATTGATTCTGTCATGTTGACGACCGATCTTATCTTAACAGGTTATACTATTTATAAGCTATCTTTTCTGAATCACCACCCATTCGTCATCGCGATTAAAAACCCCACTATTTCCGTACTATTAATTCGAACAGGTCGAAGTGATCGGCTAGGCCGCAATCTGTCCAAACAACCACATCACGCCGCCGGCCACCTCCTCATGCCCAAACAAATCGGCAGCTTGGGCCTATAGTTCGACCGCGATTCACCGAATCCCCGAATGTTGTATGGCGCCATGGTCTCAGCTGACCCGATGAGGCCAATCTCTATCACGATAGACGCGAGGACTACCTTTTACTATTCAAAGACTGCTTTTTTTTGTGTTTGCCAACTTTGGGCTGTCTTATTATTGGGATTAGTTGGAATATTGGTGAAAATCGGTATTTTGAAGAATGTTGTTATGACGTAAAGAACGCTTCTTTAAATGTTTACCCAGTAAATGTCCTATGAGGTCGCATAAATATTTTTTTCCGAACGAATAAGGTTTAGACGATATAAATGTTCATTCGTAACAAAGATTCGTTTTCATTGGATCTTTTGAACTATTGTGTCATCAGAACTATTCAAACAGCGATTATTTCATTGCACCTTTCTTGACTTCAAATTTAGATCAATAAATATTAGACCACGACTAAAAAGTCAGTATATCTCTATTGTTATCTCAGCTAAATTCATAACTACGATTTGAATTTCGCCAATAAATCATTGTACATGCACTTATTTAAATTGCGTCTGCATATAGTTAATTTACAATCATAAGTTCAAGATAAAATAAGTTCACATGTTCTTCTTTAGCAAATTGGCTGAAAACTGATTAGGTAATTCTTTTTTTTTTAATTAAGTGGAAAAAGGAAATAGCGAAACTGGTTCGTTATATTTTTCTTGGCTTAATTAATTTTCAATAACATTATTGATTTTCATGTTTGAAACTTATTTTATTTACCTTTTTTCTGCTAAAAGAGCACGTGTAAATATGGTTTGCCTTAGTTTTATAGAAAAATTAAATTTTTAATGCACTCTTTGTTAGAGCTGTTTCTTCTGCAAATTTAAAATTTCAAAAATACTAGGTAAGTTTCAAGGGACTTTTAAAAAATTGTTCAAATCACTATGAATGATTACAAAAATAATTTATTATTACAAAAAACAACGTATCACATAAATGATTAAAATCTTATCGATACATCAAAGAATAAATTAACAAAATGAAACTATTTGGCACAATGTTATTTTTATTTTGAACTTACAGTTATTTCATGACAAAACTGCTACTTTTTAAATGAGTTTATTAATTCATTTATTAATTAATTAAAATATTTATTGTATTAAAGTGTAAGTAAAACCCAGTATCTAAATTATTAAAAAATCTTTTATTTCCCTTTAAAATGAAAGACCAGTAATTCGATGGTGAAGATACAACAAGAGAAAAAAATTGAAGAGCCAAAACGATATCTATTATGAAATTTATTCTAACTTGATTTTCTTCAAACGTTTGATTTTCCATATATTTCGAAGGGCTGCTCCATATTACGAGATTCTGACATAAGTGCCATATTCCAGATTCATAAATTTTCCGGAAAATTTTCTGAAATTTTTTATCGTAAGGCGAGGCTTATTCAAACAAATACGAAACAGGTGTAGTAGCAAATATTGGTTTAGCTACTTTCATCAGGACCGTCCCATCGAAAACTTGCATTCTGATGTATTCAAGATGTGGCTGATAAAATATACACACAAAATTTTTGCTATTTTTCGCGATCTCCGTACAATTCAAATGTTTCATTTTTATTGTTCTTAATTTAAGATTATATTTATGTTGGTCTTCATCATCATGTCCATAAATTGGATTAAAATTCGAATCTATAATATAAGGTTGCAATGGAAATTCATCAATTTCCTTGAAAGTGTCAAATGTAACTTCATTCCTGACCAATTGAAGATTCAAAATTTCAGAATAAAATTCAGAAGAATGTCAAAGATAAATGATAACGATGCTCAAAAATATAACTCTATGGTATGTGTAGTGTAGAGGCGAAGGTATGGATGATCCGAAAAGTATTTGAATGGCAAACATTATTTTGAAATGTCTGCTTTTGATATTAACAAACTTCAGTAAATAATACATGCACATCACAACCAGAATAATGAGGCACACAAAAACAAATATTCCATATGAGGAATGAAGCTTAATAATCCGTATGACTGGCACCATAGCTAAAAAACTAGCTCTATAATACTCTATGGGTATATTTTGGGCATCAGGAATTTGAAATGTTAAAGGTGCTGGCGACAAGTAAGTATTAATTTGATCTTCTCTAAAATGACAATTTATATCACACTATGTCTGAAAATGCATGTTCTCCTTCAAACCCTAGTTTATATTTAACTGTAAAATTTATTAATTCCGTCGCAATTAAAAGCAATGAATAAAAAACAATTTTATCAGTCCCTCCACTAGTCACTTCGTGGTCTATTAAATTCATCAATGGCGGATAGTTGTAACCAAGTATCCTAAACGGAAATTCATTCATTTTTGCGAGCTTGTCTGGAAAAATATTTATGTTTGACGACAAAATAGTCTTCTTGTAAAAATTATTACTTCACTTTTTACATCAATTTCCAGAATGGAAAATTCTAAAAACTTTTTTGACCAAGCGTATTGCAGAGTCATTACGAAAAATTTGTCATGTATTGGAATATCGTTGAATAAAAGAAGTAGACATCGAGGTCTTATTGTACTGGCAGAGATAAGCTTGAAAACATTCCTTATAGATTTTCAATCAAAGTAGCAGTTTAGTAGATATTAAAGAATAATGATCTAGTTGTTTTATCATCGATTCTCTTGTTAAATTTAGCTAGATCAATAGTGGTTGTTGGTACTTCTGGAATCATGCTTTTTAAAAATGATATTTGTATCTTCTCAACACTATTCATGAAGAATGTTACTTGATATGGGCTGGCCTCATCTATCAATTTTCGAATTAATAATTTGGGTTGCAAGCTTTTAAATTTATATTCCGATTTCTCTGCACAAATTATTAAAAAGCAAAAGTTAACTACAAAGAATATGTGATTAATTCAAGAAATACGTGTATGTAAATTTTTGGATCATCGTAATGGTGAAACTATGTGGCCGTAATATACGCACTGTATCAACGAAAAATTGCACGTAAGCTATTCTTTAAATACCGAGTATATTTGAAATATTCCAGAGCTGTGTTCAGAGGTGCTTATTCATTATCGGTGTGTATTTATCATAAGTCAGATGATTAATAAGTAAAAATTTACTATACTTTTAAAAGAATCCTTGGTGTCTTGAGAATCCCTTAACTTTTAGAGGGCCGGCATTTTTCTCTTGAAAATCAATATTTTTTGAAGGTACCATTAATTCATGTATATAAACACCCAATAAGTCCGGTAGGGCTTTCAAACCACCTGCTGTCCTATATGTAGAACATACCGGTCCACAGCGGTATGACCAAAGTCACCATTATCGTTGATGGTAATTTTGAGAGAATATCATCTCTTTTTTCTAGCAAATCACATCACTTTCTTCCCAATGTTTAACCCTGTAATTTGAAGAAAATTTGAAGTATAGAGTTTTTGACCCACATATATTAAAACATGAAAACCAATCAATCTTTAAAGGACCGACCTGTCATATATATATATATATAACAGGTC
>UELV01055253.1:651-11939 GCA_900490015.1 Megastigmus stigmatizans
CTATAACTCAAAATTTATGCGTTTAATCGAAAAACGGAGAAGTTACGTATGTCTTAGAATTCCCTCCTCTATATCGTAGTACCCTTATTTTCGGTCAATTTCCGAACGCCCTGTATATCAGGCTATTTTTTCTCTCCGTCTGGTATGGTTCGCGCAGGGCTCGAAAAGCAATAAAGGCGTTTCGTTCAAGGCTGACACTGTGGGCTCCTCAGTAAAGCAGTGATAAGGTATTTTTTTATGTTTTATAAAAAGATTTTAATGAAAATAATGATCTCTACTTTTGAAATATGTAAATCAATAGTGGTTTCAAAATAAGTAGCGGAATAATGTTGTGTGTAAAAGTTGCAGGTTAAGTACGTAATACATGCTTATGCTAAAAAAAATTAAAAAAAATTATAACAACTTAAAACTTTTTGGGGTAATCTAATGTATCTAGTACTATCAATTTTCAAGTAACGTACATTGTTGAATGCGCCAACTTGCCCACTACGAGACATTCCTCCGTTCTCTCCTACAGGAAGATATAAATAGGTGTGCACCTTGATACTAAATATATTAGTTCGTTATGACTTTTTTTAGGAAAAATACTTAATTATTTGATTTGAAGACTGTAGATAATGACTTATTAATTATTTATGTTAAAGTATTACAGATTTCTTACTTCGTTTATAAGATATTCAGAAATCCATTGGCGAGTGAAGAATTGTAGTAAATTTAAGAATAGCATAGGTATGTATCTCACTGTATTTGGATCGTGATGTACAATATTATGATTAACAAATTATTTTACGTGTAAATTCTTATTGAAATTATTTTTATTAGCGATTGTTTACCTCGAGTATTCGAAAACATATAAGAGACATGTTGTACACAGTACACAATATCTGTATTATGAGCAAATCTCGTGTGAAATTTTCAATTTTCTGGCCAAATCTAATTTTTACAATTTAATTAATAGCGATTATTAACGAATATTCTTCTCATATAAATTGTTTCTAGAACTGACTCCATGATTTGTTGGTGGAAATTGGCGCATTCCTTGATATCGTGTAGAGATAATTTGCTGAATTTACCAGATTGAATGTTGACTGTATCATTCTCTAAAATGTCATTGGACGGTGTCCACGTCATTTCTGAGAGTCTGTTTGAAACAATTCTTAAATAACCGCATGTCATCATAATTAAAAATGGTCCCATGATTTCTATTGCTGTCAATACTAGTGCATAACTACAGCTGACGATGTCTTGGAAAATCGATACTATTTCGTACCACGGCTGTTCTTGAACGTCAACATAAAACCTAAAAAACACTATGAGTAGCATTATGGTTGGTCGTGTGCATTGAATAATAAATCACGTTCATCACGTGGAAGAAAACTACGGGGAAATATTTCGCTAGGATGTTGCTGTTATTGAATGGTAGGAAACCAATAATCTTGTAGAGGTATATGTGAATGTATGAGATATCTTCGTAAGTGAAAGGTTTATCCGACTTCATTTGGAAATTATAGTAAGATTTCTGCGAGGAAGTTGTGTTTTGTTAAAAAATTGTTTTGTTGAATAATTGTAATGACTTGCGAGTATCGATTGTAATGTACTTTTACAATAGATATGAAAGGTAAAAATTGATATTATAAAATACATATATTTAAATTTTTTGTATAATAATTACACGTTACATAGCTTCTTTTATCTTATTATATTAAAAAGTAGTTTTATACAGTTTTAGGAAAATATTGATATATATTTTATCTGATAAGTCAAGCAAGTAATAATTTAGAATAAATATATTTAATGTCGGAAATAGTAGCGGTATAGATCGGTGTAACATAGTTTTCTGTTAACAAAAATGAAAAATCCAAAATTAAGATACAAAAAAATTGAAATAAATCCATAAATTATTATGACATATTCTCTACTTAACTTTTAAATAAATTTTATTTTAACTGTATCAACAATTTCTATTTAGAATTTTTTCTCGCAATTGATAACTCATTATTTCAGTTGTTCCCATAGAACTTGCAACTTTTTTGCAGCTAACGTTTGCATGTGCTCATATCTCGATTTAATGCTGCATTAAAAATTGAGCGAGCCATGCATATTTGATATTAATTCTGCGACTAATATTGACGACTTCATATATTTAATTGTAAAAGTTTATTGCATGATATTCACATTTTAGGAGGGTGCAGTAGACTGGTGATATAATATGATTTAAATACATGTAAATGTCCGGTAATTGTCTGAAAATATCGCGTATAATTAGAGCTATAATAAAACGAGCCTAGTAAGAAATGGATACAAATTTAGAGGATTCATTCATTTTTTATGACTAACTTTTTCGCTATCCCTTCTATTTTTGCGTTTGCGCAGTTTAATACGTTGTAGACGATTTGCGTCATTCGGATGTGAGTGTTCGACTACGTTAATGTTTATTTACATTACACCAGATCATTTTTAATGTAATAATGTGATTTAGATGAAGAACAAAATTTATAACCGAATATTCGTATAATACATATGAAATGTTAAATTAAGTGAATTAGTTTAGTTTTAAAGTAGTTTTGATAGAAAATATGGTAAATTTAAAGGCGAAAAAATCATAATCTGGTTAATATCAACATGATTATTTTAGCAGTAAATGATCATTGGAAGGCAAAAAAATAATCGTTTAAATAAAACGAAAGAAACAAAAGATGAAGAAAAGTTAGACCGGAAATCTATAGACAGAATTAAAAATAACACCGATCCAAAGCGTGCATCTGAAAATAATGCAATGAAAAGCCTGAAGTAGAAATATGGAAAGGAAAGAAAACAGTAAGTAAATGTACTAACAGATACTTTAAAGAAACAAAATAAATTAAATCCGCCGATAAGGACATCAAATGAACAATGGTATGAAAAATTTAAAGAAAATTAAGCAACTCGAAAAAGAAATAAAAAAAGTTCGATAAAACTATAAAAGTTCAAAGAAAACAACTGAAGCAGTACAAAATATAGAAATGAACGAAAGTTCTCACTTTACCGATTCAAGTGTTCTCTTCATGATTAATAGTACTAATAATAATAATAATAATAATAATAGTAATAGTACATATCCTGAAAATTATTCAGATATAAGCAGCAATATCAATGGTTAGAGCTTAAAGACCCTTAAACCATATGTAAATAACTGTTCAATATCTCGATGATGGAGTTTACTACCTGAAATTGCAGAAAAGCCAAAGGTATCACTTATATCTTTCTGTGTAGGCGAAGGTTTTAAAACATGGGTAAAGTTACAATCTGCCATGAGTAAAGACGTTTGGTTCGTCCCAGTAAATTACATTCTGCAAAAACATTGCCCAAATAACAGCACGTGCCGTACACTGACATCTCACGCATGGCTGCACGCGTACCGCCTGAATGTAATCATTGTGCTACCATCTATGAATTATTTCACATGTCGCACGCATGGCATCGAAATGCCATTATCGCGCAGTCACGAATATTACGCGTAATATTACACATAAAAATATACACCGGAACCAGTATTAATCAGCTTGTCGAATAAAAGTTCCTTATAATTTAAAAAAAAAAATTGTAGATAATATAATACATATTTTCTCTAGGCCATATATAGTATAAATTAAATTATTAACAAATTATTTTGTTGATTTTATTGCATGAAAAATCATCTTCTATCTCGATGAGCAATATATTCCATAATAGTTAAAACTATAATAGATAAAGGCAAATTTCTATTTTATTAATATCAAGATATTTTGAATAATTTGAATATCTTAATATTTATAACATTATAATGACTGAATAATTTGAATATCTTAATATTTATAACATTATAATGACTGAATAATTATATTGTTTTATTAAGAACAGCCGTTATTTTATAAAGCAAGTGTTGCGTAGTGTAATGGTTAAATTTTTTAAGTGTTTAATTTATAATTGCGAAAAATTGTAAAGCGAGCGAACATTGATATAAATGCGATTCTATATAATATTCTGTGTTTCAATAATACGATGAATTCTAAGTCTGCATAAATAACAGACATATTTTTTTTCAATTACATATATAGCATATATATAGCGTTCATTAATTTTCAGTATAACGTATATAAGAATACTTCAGTTTACATGTTACTTAACAATCATTAAGTATTATGGAAAAAATTTATAATTTTTAATCTTTTTTTGCTACTCTTTTATAATTGAAACGAAAATAATTTTATTTTAATTATTTATGTGAAATTTTGAGGTTCCACATGTGAAATCGCGATGCTTGCACTTGGCAAAACATCTGACGTTGTATCTGGATATCCAGATGGCGTCGCGCATGCAGCACGCATGTACGCACACTTTGTACATACCGTGCGAACACATTGTTATCGGGGTGGACATTATTATTAATTCTAACGGCCAAAAATATATGGTATTTTTTCATTCATCACCCAATCCTCCTTTACAACAAGTCGTTGATGCTATATGCTAATGCATAGAAAGGGAAACAAACTAACTTGTATTGTGAGATAAATGGACGGTCTATGCGCCAAATGATATACATCAGTAAAAAATCTAAGAAGGCGTAATATACAGTGAAAACTATGGTGTCCACGTGTGTGTATGAGCCTTAACAATAGCTACCTGTTCGAATATCAGATTTGCAGAGGAGGACATGAGAGCAGCTTGAACATACCGATGTATATTTTGAGAATAGAGATAAGTATATTTAATCTGAGGCTTATTAAAAAAAACGTCTCATTGTTTTGTTCAAAAAGTATAATAATTTCGGAAAGTTTCAAGAAAATCCATCCCTGGTCATGCCCTTATTATAGGGACATATTAGGGATATGCAAATTCTTCCAGCTTAACCATTATTTTTCTCTCGTTCAAATTTTATAAAATATTTTTATTCTTACAAAATAACTACTTAAAATACTTAGCGGGCTGCCTACAGACAGTGTAAGATGATGTATCACAGTTTTTTTGTATTTCACTCGTTTGACAAGTAAGTTATCGCATTTTTTATTACGTATTGAAATTTGAAATTATAAATTTTCTTTGCGGCTATTTCCATTTCTTATTTTTTTTTTAATTATCCTAAGGAACTCTCAAATGAAAAACTTGTTATTTCATCTAACGGACATTGCATATATTTAACTTCATCAGAAATATGTACTAATGAATGAATATTAGAAATTTGGGAACTGAGTTCATAAATCTGTTGAGCGAGTAGAACAAATCTATTCACGTATTTATCTGCAATATTGACATGTGCCATTAATTGACGACTGGTCAAAATTCTGCATGCTATATGTAACAGAAGAAGGTGCTTGTACGTATCATCTGCCAGTATACTTTTTAGAACCCAGAGATTTGTTTGTCCTTTTAAATTCATGAGGTACTTGAGGCGAAAAAATTCTAAGAACATTTTCTCTATTCAATTTTGTAGCACTAGCATTTATCCAATAATCATTTGAAAGTTTTTTAGTGATACCAAGATAACCTAAATACATGAAATCAAGTACAAACTGATTGACCATGTCTATGCGAGGTTCAATTGATACTAATGGAGATATGCCAATGTGGTGTTATATATTTCTTTGTTTTCTAAATGATTCATCATTCCTTTTAACATTCCCTGTAGATGCATAAATTTCACGATTTCCATGATAAAGTCCTTTAACTTCACATTGTTCACAACCATAATAACCTCCATGACCTTTTATGCATTTTAAAAATTATCTGGCTGGTCTATTGCAGATAAAACACATAACTTGGATCATGAATTTTCTTCCACCTATGCCTGAATCCATCACAAATCATGAGGTGAAGTCCAGCAAGGTTCGCGAATCGACCCCGGACCTATTTCTTTCGATTCTCTAACTAAAAAAATGGAACACGTGTTTCAGGGTTTGTCTAGAAAAATTGTTTTTCCTATTTTTACAAGCTATAGAAGTTTTAAGCATAAAACTACTTTTATGTAATGAACAAATAAAAAAACAATTCGAACCTACTTAACTCAGTAAAGTTTCAACCTTTTCTAACAATTTTTTTTTTAAAATACGTAGAATTTTATAAAATTTTTAATGAAGCCATTGTTATAAAGGTTAATGTTATGCTTATAAAGCTATTTTGAAGAAACTAAAAACTGGATTTTCTTTTCAAAAATGTATTTTTATTTCCTTTAAAATTTTTTTACAGTTCATGAGTTTACCTTAATTTTAAGCCATGTCATATATAGTGAAAATTTTTTAAAGCCGGGATATGATTTTTTTAATAAAAAACTGTTTTTTTGAGTTTTAAAATGTACTTTTTCATCCTTTCTACGAAATTTAAACGTATCCATCAAAATCTAGGAGTAAAAGTATACCACCCGCATTAAAGCTGAAATCAAGAACTTCAATTTAACTACCTGACAAACCCTAAAATCTCAATATGAACAATATTTAGATGCTATCAAAGATTTATCCGTGTAACTTAATCTCGGTTATACCCTCGGTCATACAATGTAAGGTACATCCAGTGTCGATTGATTCTTTACCATTTATCATATGTACATATATATATATATAAATACATAATTTACAGGTTAAATAACTAAACAAACGAAACATGATGGGAAAGAATCAATCAATGTTAGGTGTACTCATAATATGAATTGCGTTCACTTATAATTACCAAAAGAAAATAAAAAAGCAGGAAATTTCAAAGCATCCACATGCAACCCGTAGCGGCACAGAGCTGAGCGAATTTCTGTACATGGTGCACGCACTGTTTCATTGCTTTACTAACGATAACTTTTGATCTACCTAAGGTATCATAAAAATTCAGAAAGCTGCTTATTCTGCAACACTTAATGAACACATTTAAATGATTTCCTATGATTTTTATAATGGTTTAGTATTGTTAAATTAAGCATAAAACTGGATATCTCCAATTTTTTGTAAAAAAATTTAGTTATAGTTAGTAAAAACATTGATAATAATAATGATTCTATTTATTTTGTCGCTTGTGATAGATAGTATATGGTAAACTCTTTAAAATGAGACCTCGTAGGACTCAATACCTTATATAGAAAAAAGTTACGGTTAAAATACGGAGCCCCGATGAAGTTTGGCATAAAATGCCATAAAATGCTATGTTTAAAAAACACAAAATGAGTACATCTCGGGAACAGAAAGAGATATCTTAACAAATTAAAATTCGTTTTATTTGTTATGAAAAACGAAAACTTTTGTCGTGTTTTAGAGGTCTCTAGCTGCAATAGGCTAGTCGCTAGAGCATTATAAACAATTACTTTAAGGTAATGTCAAGGTTAAAAACTCAAAATAATGGTATTTTTGAGTTTTGTGAGTGTGCGTGCGTGCGTGAGTATGTATGAGTTTGTATGTGCGCGCTCGTGCATGCGTGCGTGTGTATGTATGTATGTATTTATGTGTTTGCACGTGCGCGCGTATGTATGTTTGCGTGAGATCATGCGTATGTAGATGTGTGTGTGTGTCAGCGCGCGTGTGGGCGTGTGTGTGTGTTCGTCTACTTCAAACAGATTATTTTCATCCCTATTTATCTGCTGTTGGGTGAATGATGGAGCTAGTTCAATTTGATAAATTCCTATGGTTAGTTCTTTTAAATAGTCCAAGGTAATTATAGGAAAATCCTGAACTTGATTGGCATTGAGGGGATTCCATATAGCACGCCGCATTCTAAGATTTTCCCGTTCTACTCGTGTGTGCGTGCGCTCGTGCAAGTGTATGTACATATGTTTGTGAAGGAGTGTATGTGTGTATGCACCCGTATGTATATATGAATGTATGTGCATGGCCGCGTGCGTACTTTCGTATATGTATATGTGTCTGTGGGTACGCGCACTCGCGCGCAAATATACAAATACATACACATACACACATAAATACCCAATAAGAAAAAAGATTTTTTTTTAATTCAAAACACACATACACATAAGCACGCATACACATGCGAATACACACACAACATACGGACTCTTGCGTGTACTTACATTCGCACATACTTACTCACGCACGCACGTACACTCGCAAAACTCAAAAATACCATTATTTTGAGTTTTTAACCTTGGCATCCCCTTAAAATAACTTTTGATCCCTACCATAATGCATAGGGCTAAATCCAGAGTGAAAAATATGAGCTTCTGAAAAAAAAACTCATTTGACTTCGAAATAACCTTGAAATTCGACTTCAAGGTCAAATGCAAGGTCACCATTCGATTGCCATCTTAAAATTATGTAACTTTTGTCTCTACACTTTTTTTTATTTAGGCCTTCCCCAACTTTCAAACTTCAAAACAGCGTGTACAGTGAATCAGGAGATAGCTGCATTTCGAAACTTTGAAGCCACGTATATCGAAAACTATGCATTTTCGGGACTTGGGCCTTTGGACACTTGTTCCAGAGGTCACCAACTATATCATATTTCATTTCCAAGTAAATTCACTGGTGGCCAATTTCCATTTAATCAGTCCGTGGTCAATTTCTGAATTTTTCATGTCAAAATTGGGTTGTTTTTTTTTATTTCAGATGAATATAAGAAAATACAACTTATAGGGATAATACCTCCTTAACGTGGGTAAGACACTCGTAGGCCGCTCAATCATACTTATTCCACGAATGCGTTCGACGCTTGGCTCACATAAGATACCGTGAATTCGATTGGAGAGTTTGTTCGATAGTAATGGCTATAATGAAATACCAGTAATAGTAATGAATACAATGAAAAGGAACGTATTAAACCGAGAAACTTGCGAGCAATACTGAATATTAATACTGAGTAATAACGAGAAAAAAAAACTGGTAATCAAGATTTTTAAAACGAAAAAAATATCGATTTTCTCAAAGTATTTAATTAACTTGGAATTTTCAGATTTCTGGGGTTAAGATTTATAATTACCTGCTTAAGAATTTTTTCTTTGTCTTTCATATTAACCTGCACACTCTAAACCAATATTTTAAAAATAAGTTATTTAAAATAATACATTTTCGACGCAGGTATACGTCTACATTTTTTGGAATTGGCCACTTTATGGAACTTTAATATTAGCTTTGGCGCGATTGTAAAAACCTAGGTGAATACTAGTGAGGGAGTTTATCCGTGATTGCATTGTTCTGTTGGGACTCACAATAGAGGGGGAAACGCTTTAGACGACTGAAGGATGTCGCCCAAGCATCGCAACGTAGCCGTAACCTCTCCACAGGTCCAAAAACATTCTCTCTCTCTCGCTTTCGTGATACTGATGAAACGCTTAACTTTCTTCATTTATCATTAATTGTCAAGTTAATATATTAAATTGAAGAAAATGCAATATCTGCACAAGCTATAATTATCATTACAATGTAATATATTAGCTTAACCCATTAACGACCAAAACCCCAAATTTTCAACATCTTCTTCAAGGCTTTTTTTCAACTAAAAAAAAAGGTTTGAAAAAATTTGAAAAAAATCATATCCGACGTATTTTGAGCTGTTCTTTCGAATGATGATACCGATTTTTTGTTAAAATACCCATGCAAAAAAATATGGCGTGCTTTTCATGAAAAAAAAGTTAAAAAATATGGAAATTTTCAACTTTATGAATTTTTATCATAAGGAAATTTGCCGGGCGCTAAACCACCCATTTAATTTTGCTTGGAACACGATTTATCCACGCTCGTTTACCTGCCAGTATAGTCTCGCTCGGGAAATCATTCGAAAACCGGGATTTCCAGAAAATCGGGAGGTATATAGGAGGTGAAAGTCGAAAATGTACAAAACACTCGAAAATCATGCCTGTGTTACAAAAAGTCTTTTACTTGTACGTTCCAAATTTCTTTTACTCATTGGTCCGAAAACAGTTACTTTTTAGTCCAGCTTTTCAGGTACAAAAAATGCGAAAATCGATCTCGTGTTACAATAGAAGTTTTTCGTGGATTCAAGTACGTGCATAGTACATGATCCAAAACCAAGTGAAACGGAGAAGAGGAAAATAAAAGATGCTAATTTTCTTTAAACGAGAAAAACAAAGATAAAGCTCAAAGAAAAATAATTTTTTGAAGAGAAAGAAGTAAACAAACCAAAACGTTTGACACGTAATACGAAAAGTAAAAAATGTTAATTTTTTTATTGACGAAAATTTTTGGTTCTTAAAAGAATCGTTCAGTTTTTGTTTACAAATCATTGAATTTTTGTTAATATTTTTCAATATCAATAAAATGTTTATAGAAAAAATACATCTTTTTCGTACATAATATATAGTAATAATTTTTAAATTATGCCTTAAAATATTATTATATTAAAATATTCTTATTATATTAGTTTGTGTTATATTTATCAACCTTTATGTAGATAGAGCGATTTATTAAATTAAAAGTACATTTATTGCAGCATTCTAGCTTTGTACGAAAAAAAAACTTCTGCTCGATATCATAAATACCTTGTCGATATAGACGAGGTATCGGAGACCTTTCAATTAGTACACTATACTAATAGTAATACTTACCCCCATTCGCTTGTATTTCAATTTTACATAAACATCTATCAGAGTTCCTACTACCCTCGTTAGGGTACACTCAGGTAGACAGAGCATTCGTATATAAAGCAGAGAGTTCTATTAATTTTCACAGCATAGTTTACCAAGACACAGTGTTGCTTGCCTCGTCTTTGAGGCATTTCACGTCAACTCTCCCAGCCGCGGCGCGCGAGCGTCAAAACACGCTACATTGAACGGGTGTTTACGGTACTTAAATGAACTTATTCAAGACATGTAATACATGAATTTTATGTATTTTTTCCTCAGCTTTCCAATGGTATGAATAGTTTTTCCGAATTTTTTTTATTTTCACCTTTAAAAAACATAAAACATGTTATATCTCTAAAAGTATATTTTTATTAGGTGCACAACTTTGCTTCCGCCGATTTTTTCGAAAATTTGAGGCTTTATTCTGAAAAAGTGATTAGCTGTTTATGATTCAAAGTACTGTCCGTCACTAGCCACTACTTTTTGCCATCTTTCGGGCAATTGTCGGATACCATCTCGAAAAAACGATGCGTCTTTTGAGGCGATCCACAAATCGATCCATTCTTTGACTTCTTCATAAGAATGGAAATGCTGCTCAGCTAGGCCATGTGCCATCGATCGGAACAAATGGTAGTCGGAAGGAGCAATGTCTGGAGAGTACGGCGGGTGGGGTAAGACTTCCCATTTTAGGGTTTCTAAGTATGTCTTGACGGGTTTTGCGACATGTGGCCGAGCATTGTCATGTTGCAGGATAACTTTATCG
>UELV01055369.1:0-10409 GCA_900490015.1 Megastigmus stigmatizans
GGTAAAGACTGTATGAGTGTGCAGATGGTGCGAAAATGGCGCACAGATTTTCTCGAGGGACGCGCAGAAGTGCACGATGACCAGCGTGCAGGACGCCCAAAAAGCGCCATCACCGACGATACAATTGCAGCGGTGGGAAATTTTCGACCACCCACCTTACTCTCCAGACCTCGCACCAAGTGACTATTTCCTTTTCCCCAAGTTAAAAGAAAGTTTGCGTGGCCAGCACTTCGCTTCAAATGACGAAATCGAAAAAGTCGTTAAATCATGGATCCAAAAACAGGGCACGCCATTTTTTAAGGAAGGTTTGTTTAAGCTTGCAAACAGATACAAAAAATGTATTGAAGTCCAAGGCGACTACGTAGAAAAATAGTTTAAGAGTAAAAGAATAAAGTCAAATTATTTTTATAGCCTAAAACTAGTGTTTTATTTTTTTCCCAACACAGGGAAACTTACTTTTTGAATACCCCTCGTAGATTACAGTCGACACAAGTAATATTTCTTAACGTATATTATATCCAGCTAAATTTTTTCAATTATTACTGGTACCTCCCCCCTCCCTGTTCTGGTCAGTGTCCAAAAAATAGATTTATATAATTTTTTTACTGCATAATTATTTAAAATTGGAAAAAAGTTTTTTGTATTTGCTATATGAAAGTAAGCGTTAACAAATTAAACAAACTGAACTCTTCATTGAACGCTTTACCTTTCAGGCTCAGTTCTCATTCAATAAACTTTCTTTTAACGCACTTTATCTGCTTAACGTTTTTTAACATTTAAAATGATGATTCTAACCTGAAACAGCAATAAACCGCTTTTTGTGTGGTTTTTGCCATTTATTTTAAGTGAGACAAAGGGGGGAAGTCCATGAAAAACTCACGTCGTGAAAGTAAGAAAATTGAATTACCAAACCCTAAGCGGACTGTAACACGCATAAGTGTTAAGAAATTATTCAAATTAAATAGGATAATAGAATAATGTTAATTAGAAATATTTGAATCATAAAAGAAAATTATTAATTACTGAAGATAGCGATAATAATAATGCAATTAAGGCATCATATAAATAGAAATTATAGTCATTATTATAAATACATATATTAGAATAAATTAATTAATGTAAAATTAAAGTTAATATGTTCGATAGAATAATAAGTACAATCAGTTATTAATAGGACAAATATAATTACGATTAAGAAATAGTAAAAACCAATTGAATAGCGATTATTGGTAGTAGCGAAATACGTTAGAATTTTATCGAAAATATAATAAGAGCGAGAGAGAGGAATTTCAACCGCTAAGCGCGACTATCAATTACCGACGATCAATCAAGGAGAGAGGGATGCCTAAATCAAGCAGTCGAAGAGTACATAAACACCGCCGGTATACGAGGCAGTACGCACTCTTGTACCCAAACTCTCCACAGAATAAACTCCTCTTAGTACTAATATTTCCTCTTATACTTATATATTATAAAGCTTAATACAAGCGGCAACGAACTCGAACAGAGTATAAGAATCAAGCGCGCTTTTCCTCGCGGCTGGCCTGGCGAACATTGCGTTCTCCGGCGAACCCGCTGTTCTAGTAATAGCACTGTATACTAGTAAATCGAGTAAGCATTGCGCTTCTCGACAAACCTAGTATACAGAGGTCTATAAAATAACCCCTTCACGATCCATTACGCGATCGTGGAGGGACTTATTAGATATCTCTCTGCTAGTCGAGAAAGCATTGCGCTGTCTCGACAAACTGATACACGTAACTGTGTTTTTCACGGACAAAGTGGAAAAGTAATACACTTTTCCATTGAACTCCGTGAATAGAGAGCAAGCCACGTCTGTCTACTGTCCATTAAGCAGCAGTAGATAGAAAGGCATTTTATATTGTATAATTGTTTATTATAAGCTCCTGATTGAATTTCTCGCAGCAAGTTAAAGAAGCATTGCGCATCTTTAACGAACCTGCTTTACGTATCGTAAGCTCTCCAGTTAAGTGGATTGTCATTGCGACGTCCATCGAACCTGGCCCGTTGAAAGGCGAAGACTTTTTATGCTATTCATTACGCATTAGCATAAAAAGTCAAGCGACTCGATATTCCTAGTCTGACCCATCCCATCCTCAATCCACTGAGTATAGTACACGCTCCGCCGTAAAAAAGGCAATGCGCACTTGCTTACGCTCGGAGTGAGGAAAGCTCCCTCACTATTTTCCGACTCTTCTATTCTAAATATCCCGAAAAATAGAAGAGCTATACCTGGGAAAATATATAGTGTCTGGGTGGCGACGTACGGAGACCATTGCGCGTTTCCGTCACATCTCCTTTACCCTGACACATTAGGGTGGGAATCATTCAAATTAAACTACATTTAACCGATAAACTAAGCCTAGACACGAATTCCAGGAGTTTGGATAGCAGAATCTATCTAAAATCAAGCACGTAACGGCTGAACGTTACAAGACAAACCCTTGTATGTACAGGGTTCAAAACATCTTACATGATTTTTGCTATTTGTCCATATAGGAATTTTTAATTAAGCGCTGATTTTTAATATGAATGAAGATTAACTAGTTTCATATTCTCAGATAACCCGGAGGAAGACGAGCTCGAAAACTGGGAGGACTAAGAATTTTTGGAAGTCTTAACTATATTTTTTCATAGTAACACCCTTAATAGGGTAGAAGACATTATGTTTTTAAAATATTTATATAAAACTCACTAAATATTGTCAAGAATAATAATTTCTAAATATTATTATAAAATATTATTATTATTGTTATTATTATTACTATTATTAAATATTATTCGAGCTGCCTTGTTCTCTGATTAACAGATAGATATAAGATGGAAGGAGGTGTGCGCTCAGTCATACCATCTGACATAGGACGGATATTGGGAGTGGTAAGCGTGTATATTTGCGAGTAGGTGGAATAAGTATATTAATTCCATTTTTAAAGTGAGTTCTATAACTAAGTTTTTGTGTTTAATTTTAATTGTATAAATTAACATTTGAATTTTTTTTTAATATAATGTTTATATCTTTCTAACTTTAGTAACGCCTTCCCCCGGATGCTCAAGTAAACCAGGGTTCTTGGGGAAGGGGTGAACTCGTGAATAAATGACACAGTTGTTTATGAAAAATAATAAAAATAAAGTATTTATTTAAAAGGTGGTAGAAGCACACACTTTGAGATATCTGAAACTAATAAAAAATACGAGTCGTTAATATCGGCGATTCTCAACGTGTTTTCACATTTATGCGCTTTATATGCGACCGCGACGAGATATTACAGTACGACCCAGTTGCACATACTTGCGCAAGGCTTCTGTATCTGAATGTACGTGAATCCAGTAATTGGGACACCGTTTCCCAATTACTGACACTGTGTGGATTCAGACTCCGGCGGTCCTACCTAAGGTACTAGTGCAAAGGCGAAGTCTCTACGACAATTATTTAATTATGCCGGTAACGAGGGGAACCTTAGTTACCGACATTTCACAAAAACGCGTGTATAATACCTAAACGTAGGCTAAAACGGATTGGTATTAAAGTTAACTATCAATTTACACGGAGGAGCGCCTCATGTGCCGGTTACCGACCCTAGTCCGTTTCACTCTGGAGCGCCAGAGGTGGAAGGGGCGAGGTTATCACGCTGGTCACTGCACTCTACCTGGTGCGCCAGAGTATAGTGCAATGACTAACGATATGACGGGGGTGGTTCATATTACCCCATGTTCCGTCTCAATCAAGGAGCGCCTTAGATTTAGCCTGAACTATGGGGTCCGTCGGTACGTCTTCACCAGGAGCGCCTGGGTGACGACTTATCGAGGAGCATAGGGGTATTCCGTCTGGGTCACTCAAATCGGCTACTGGAGCACCAGATAATCGCTTTGATTAACCTCTTAGAGTTTCAGGCGTGAAGGAGCTCCTTAAATGCCTGAAGCACCAGGCGAATACTGTCGATTTGAGAGCTTTCGCCGCGTTATAGAGGCTCTCAAATCGGCGGCGATCGGTAGCGGCGTGACGTCACCAGTGTTGCTAGACAATGTTGGTTCCACTGTGTGCACGAATTCGCTCGCGCTCTCAGTGGGTCCTAACTTGCTCGCTTGATTTTGGCGACTGCGCGCGAACATATAAGCGTGTCGTCGCACTTTTAATGGATTACTTTTTACTTGTTACTTTTCGTCACATTTTAAATAAGTGATGTGATTAGATCTCAGTAAAGGTGTGATTTGTTTTTAATTAATTTTTAATCTTAAATTGTTGAATACTTTTTAATTTACAAGGGAGACCCATGATCTCCGGGAAAAAGTTTTTACTGAAACTTGGGAAGTAGTTTTTGTACCTAAAAATGAAGTTTAGAAACAATTTTAGCGACCAATCGCCCAAGCTTTCAGGATAACCGCGATTCGAGTCAAATACGCGTAAATTTTTACAGTCGTTTTATGCTTTACACATTAGCAACTAAATAAATTATAAAATGTTTCCAAATCACAAATGAAAATTGAGAACGCGACCTTTAATTTGAGAGGCTGTATAAACCAAAAGTTCTACTCATTCGAAAGTTATGAGCATTACAAAATTAGACACAATCACGCACTTAAAACTCTTCATTATTTTTTTACTAATTTAAAATGTAAAATTGTGCCTAATTTTTAAACTCTCATAACTTTTGAACGAATTCAGCTATCTACGTATGTAAACTCTCAAATTGAAGGTGGCATTCTCAATTTTCATTTGTAGTTAAGAAATATTGTTTATTTTCATTTGTTGCCAAGTTATAAAGCGTGAAGCAACTTAATAAATGATTACGTATTTGGTTTAAGTAGCGGTTATCTTGTAAAATTGTGCCCATTGGTCGCAAATATTGGTTCTAAACTTCATTTTCAGGTACCAGAATCTATTTTTCAAAGTTTGAGCAAAATCGCTTTCCCGGAGATTGCAAGAATAAATTGCTTGAGTATAGTTTGAAGTGATCTTACATTAAAAAAAAAACTTGTAACAGCGACTTCAATTGAGAGGGAGTGTCAGTAGGTATGTATGGGAGAGCGCTATATTTATGAGGAACAGCTCTCAGCTGCTGTATGGCAGAGCCACCACTCGCTCCCATCCCTTTTACGGACGCTTGTGCGTCACTGCGTGTTGAGCCACCTCTGCAGCCGGAGGGCTTCTTGAGACAGCTTCACGAGCGAGCCTTTTTATTATAGAGACAGTATTATTCGACAGCAAAGAAGAATGGTTCAATAAGCATTATTTGTTTGTCTTGTTTACTCTGCTATGAAAAACCCATCATAAATATATATATACAGGGTGTCCCAAAAGTATGGATACCCCTGAAAATCTCGGAAACTAGTAGCGCTAGAAAAAAACTTTAAATACAAAAGTTTCCGTAAATCAAACCGCGCATCCGATCGTGACCTTGAGTTTGACCTTGGGTTTGACCTTCAGGGTCATTTGAAGATCAAGTCGAATTTTTTCAATGGGTATCCCACCTTTTTATTACAGAAATGGAAAGCGGGAAAAATTTTCTATTCAACGGTATAAATAACATAGGGGGTCAAATGTAGCCCAAAGGTCATTTGAAGGTCAGATCTTTGAATAAGCTGAAATTGGTGTTCAGCAGCCCATAACTCGAAAACTAGGAGTGTCAGAAAAAAAACTCTGAATACAAAAGTTTCCGAAAATCAAACGGTGCATCCGATGGTGCCCTTGAGTTTGACCTTGGGTTTGACCTTCAGGATCATTTGAAGGTCAAGTCAAGTTTTTTGAATGGAATATAAAATTTATTATTATACATAAATATATTCTGACGATTAGTGCAAAATCGACTCGTCTGCTCTCGACACGTTTCGCGGACCGTCAAATACTGATTTGACGGCTAGCGAGTAAGAGGTGGGGAGAGAGAGAGAGAGAGAGAGAGAGAGAGAGAGAGAGAGAGAGAGAGAGAGAGAGAGAGAGAGAGAGTAACTACTGTAGGGACGATTGGTTTTCGCGCGTGAAATAAGATTAGATCCGCTTTGGCCATCGTAAAGCGCACTAGTTTTCCTGGAGAAACCTCGTCTCCTTGTCGCATGGAATTATGGCGTCGAGTCATGCTTTTAATTACGAGTGTCTGTGGGGGTACACACCATGCGCTGCCTGCCACAAGTGCTATTTTTTAGTGATCTCGAAGTGCGAAAAAGATTCGAGAGTGTGCAGATCTTTTCCTTTGTCCGCTGACATGGCTGTCGACTAGACTCATCCAACGTTTTCCCTGTCACACTCTCGGCGAGATCTGCTATAGCTCCAGGCGTAATAGTAAGTCTACCTCGAAAGGAATCCCATTAACACGTTAACTGCCGTGTCACCCGTATTCGGGTGACAGCAAAAGTTCTCATCAGGCCACATCGGGTGACTCCTTCCAAAGGATTTCCAAGTGATAAATGAGGATCGTAATAGATATCGGGCTGAGAGTACCGAAAGAAATGTAAACAGACATGCGGTAGCAGAGCACGCATCTTACAGTGGCGCCGGTGGCCTGACGGGGATTTTGTTGTAAACACGCGTGGCAGTCAACGTGTTAAATCATGAGCCGAATCTAGGCTAGATAGCATCAAACTTACTATTGGATTGGTGGCATAGCCGAAAAAAAGTACCCGTGTTTTTTCTTTTATCATTTGCGATTGTTTATAAAAAATTATTTAAAGAAATAGATAAAAATATTGTAGTTTTGAAAAACTAAAAGCGGCAGTTGAGTCTACGGGAAAAATCATAAAGAAAACCTTAGCACGTTTTTTTTCACCAATAGAATAGTTAGTTTAATGCTATCTAGCCTAGATTCGGCTCATGATTTCACGAAGTCAGCTGTGTCTATGAGGATGCATTTGTTTATACCATGTTTACACTACCGATTTGATGTCTGACAAGAAACGTGATTAAGGCTTTTTTCGTGATTTTTCCTGTAAAATCGATTGCCGCTTTTAGTTTTTCCAAATTACAATTTTTTTACCTATTTGTTTAAATAATTTTTTATAAACAATTGCAAACGATAAAAGAAAAAACACGGGTACATTTTTTTCGGCTATGCCAACAATCCAATAGTTAGTTTGATACTATCTAGCCTAGATTCGGCTCAAGATTTAATGGGTTAATTTAGTTAACCTGTTAGGTTTCATCGCGATTTTACATCAGCATTGCTTGATTTTATTGTGTTCATTTTATTTGATGTAATATACGACTGTTATTTTTATTATATCTATTATATGCTTATAAGGAGTACTACTGCATCCCTTCATATCGAGAAGAAAAATAAATACTTACCCCTATGATAGGAATAGATATATTCTTCCTTAAAGATACATTTAGGCTTTGTAGTTCAGGTATCTTACACCAATGAGAAGGTGTATTTGACATAAATAACTGATTAAATGCACAGAATCCACAAGGTAAACAGGCTGGTAAGCATATAAACCACAATAACTGTTTTTGATACCGTCCGAACTCTCCAAGGATTGGTAGAAGATCATCGAGGTCGAATACATCCTAATAATGGTACATGAATTTATTAATAAATAATATACTTCTTAATAACAGGGTCCCAACAAGTATTCTGTGATGGATTACTAACTGGGCAAATCCACATAATTTTTAACTTTTGGGCAATACCCATAAATCCATATATAATTATTATAGATGTATGCATTTTTACTGATAACATTTACACAAAATATGGGCTGTCCAAAAATTTATATACGACAACAAGGGCTGTCAAAAATGTAAAAACCAGGAAATTCCGAATGAAATACTCCATTTTTTAAATCTTCCTTGTAACTGCTCGCGGCTCCTCAGTTAGAGCATTGATTATACATTTAATAGTCAACTAACCATAACAAGGAACAATAGTACAAGTTACGTCGGTATGTGCAAGTTTATTATAAAATTACAGCACTGCAATGACATGAAATAACTTTATGTGAAATTCATGTTATATATATATTTTGTTGTTTTGTGATTGCGGCCCGAAATAACCCAACAAATTGATAGGTAATATTTATTCCTGATAAAAAAACTGAGAAATCTTGTAGTATCTCGAATATGTGCGCATTATGCATCCATGACAAGATGATTTTTAGGTAAATAACAATATTCGTGCTCACTTAAAAGTTTCACTTTATCGTAGAGCACATCTCCAATAAGTTTTTAATATAACATCTGGTGCCTGTGATTCTATCAATTGATCATTTATTAATAGCAAATACGTGGGCTGCAAGCATTCTTATTATTTTATTATAAGTATTATCAATGAAAATGCAAATAACAATAAAATGACAATAAATTCAAAAAATACTCACAAAATAGTTGTAGGACTAATACCCTAAACCGCACAAATTAAAACTTAAGAACATAGATTTTAAATGAATCAGGTTAAGTGTTGAAATATTTTCGTTTCAATTTTCAGTTGGATAATGATGAAATTCACGAAAATTTTATAGCATTATTGGAATTCAAAAACTTTGATATGAATGTTCAGAAACGGCTCAAATCAACTTGAAATCTCATACGTAGTGGTTTTCGGGGTCACTAAAAAGGAATCCGCTATCAGAATGTTAAAATTCAAAATAGCGGATACAAAATATGGCGACTATGTACTCTTGATTTTACAAAAAAATGCTCAATTCGATTCGAAAAACTTTACATGGTTCGCTGAAAACCAATATGGATGCTTAGCAAAAAAATTGTTATTATTTATGTTCGCGACATACAGGGGCGTTTGCCAATATTTTTTTGACTTCTAAACCATTGTAAATACTTAATTTATACTTTCAAGATAAGCGAAATTTGGTTGGAAAGATACTATTACTTAATTTTTCAAACCTCTGCGACAAAGAAGGGGCACTTTTTACATGCTTATTTCGATAGAGCCTATGTTTAAAATATAAGAACAGCGTTGCGGTGAATTTAACAATTTTATTTAATTTAATTTATCCAGATTTCGGAAAGGAAAATGAAATTAATGTATGTTAAAAATAAGTGGAATATAATTATTTAGTATAAGAGAACTAGATACTTTTTTATACTAAATTTATGTATATATATGCAGCAAAAACAATTACAACCTACTACAATAAACTGAAAAATGTATACATCTGAATATGAATTTCAAGACGTGAAATGAAATTATTATACTTCCAGAAAAATAATTTAGTAGTGGGGAATAATCTTCCAGATAATAGAGTAATAATAATAATAATGATCGAGTTATAGCGGAGAACTTGAATTTGGATTTAAATCTATATAAATTTATGCGTGGCAAAAATTCAAGTCATTGTGCAAAGTAAAGGGTTCTTGAAATAGTTAAAAAAGGGAATTTGAATCGGAATTATAGAGTTATTGTTTATGCGCTTGAAAGGTAAACGCTCGATTTAATCGGCAACACTGCGCTCGCCACCCAGATGCTTCTGCGTGCGCGCGGTGATCAACGTAGGAAGAAAGCGGCATAATCAACGCTGACGAACCTCGGAGCTAAGTGCAGCCAGGTTTCTGACTAAATTAAAGAATAAGGGGACTACCGCCTTGTCTCTTTAAAGGCTATTTAGTAACTGTTACCGGTTAATTACCAAAAGAAAAGATCTGATAAATAATTCCGAGTCTCGTTTGCATTTTACTTCTATAAAACTATCTTAATTATAAAGTTACCTTAATTATAAAATTCGAAACAGAGGGGCACGGCGCGCACTGCCGCTCTGCTATGGGTAATACAATAATCAATAAAATGCAGTTTTCATTATTTAAAAAACAATTAACTATTTTTCAAAATAATTTACCACACGGAAAAAAAATTTAATTAGATGTATTAAAATAATTTAATAATTATATAGTTTATATTTAAAAAAACATTTTTTGTTACCAATTGTTTTAATATGTAAACTTTTCGAAATATATCGAAAAAACCTTTAAAAATCGGTACCCTAGTACTCGTTCAAATTGAAGTTTGAAAACCTTACATTTACTGTAAAGTATAGTCTACGGTAAGTACCAAAGGTGTTAACAATTGGCATCTCTATTCTTAATAAGGCACCATTGCAAAGTTGAAGTTCATTTTGTTATTTCGGTACTTATTAACAATTAATAATAACTATGTAAAATTAAGAATAAGAGTACTTGACAATTTCTGAATAGATCTCACAAATTTCATTAGTTTAAATTGGACATTGTAATTGGAAAATTTATGTGAATAAATAAAGAAGCTATTTTATTTAATTGAAAACTCAAGTTTAATATTGCTTTACTAAATAAAATACTACCATGTAATAATATTCTATGATTATTAGAAAGAGAATGAATTTAATAAATATGATCTGGAAGAATATTACCAATTAAAAGTAGTGTGAAAATTTTATTAGAAAAATGTTAAAATTGTAAACACAAAATG
>UELV01055856.1:370-16713 GCA_900490015.1 Megastigmus stigmatizans
ACTTTAGGGGTGATTTTCACCCCTTTAAAACGCTTATCCACAGAAAAAAAATATATGTTCCATATTTTTCTGTGCTCTACCACGTAGCAAAGTTTCATTCAAATCGGAGGCGGACACTTCGATACCCTTCCTTGTAAGATCGGGAGGAGCCCTTTCTATGGCTATCACTCTCTCGTGCAAATGCTCTTATTGTCGTGTTACGTGACTTTATGTACACTGCGGCGAAGAAACAGTGCTTTCCTATGACGGACTCAGACTTACACGGGCATGATACCATCGAGCGCAAAACCTTCTCTATAGGAATATCACTTCCATGTGACTCAGAGGCAGTTGCGCCTGTCCGTGTGTCTCCGTGTATCGACACCTAGTGGTGGGAGGATTTTTGAAAAACTATGGACCTCTTGTCCAAACGGATACATTGAACGATGGAGGAGGACATCGTTCGATACACGAGACCACGATCCGTATCGTGGGTTGTTTAGTTGGGCGCCATGTAACGGGGTAGGATTTATGATTTTGGAGAATAAAAATACGTGGTGCTCGGGAGTCGAACCCCCGACGCCGAGAGTTCGAGGCGAGCGCCTTAACCACTGGGTCATTACCGCACTGGCCTCGACTCGGCATCAGATCCTACTGACAACTCCATGCCGACATTACAGGGATTTACTATTCTCCAACGGCTAGCTCCTTGAAAATCCGCTGTCCCTTATAATATATATGTATATAAGCTATCGTATACCTACATATTGTATCACTTGTATTTCTGACGTCTACGAGAATGGGTCAATCACAGGTTAAATCCTTAAAAACACCGCTCACTAGTAGCAACAGTAATTCAAAAGATCGTCGAGATAATTTCTCGAAACAGTGTACTGCATTTTCCACCAACACTTATTTTTGCCTACAAAAGAAGGGTTATAAAAAATATAGAAGTAAGCATTATTTTTAAAACAAACGGTCCTTTTGATGACCAAAATACAATAAAAAAAATGAAACTTCTATTATTATTATTTACAATAAGACAATTGAAATTTTTTCAGAATAACACTAATGTACATTCTTAACTACTGTTGAAATTCTTCAGTCCCTAAATACACTGACCTAGTAAGTCCCGTCTCATAAAAACACTTGTACCGGCATCGAAGACCACCAGCAGACCCTTTTTTATGATCCTCTGATGTAAAAACATTAACCTACTAAACGTCTGTTATGGAGTAGCAGAGATGGTCACATCTGTTACGTAAAAAAAAGATCGCACAAGTCAACGACCTCTCTCACAACAGGCCTGCCCTCGGACCATTGGGACACTGCACTATCTAAAAATACTTGAGGATACCTGCATCTGTTACGCTGAAAAAAAAGGTTGTATAACTGCGAGGCACCAAAACCGGGTATGACTTCTTTGTATACGTCTACAGAACCCCTGTAGCTACTGTTTAAATAAGTAACTAATTAGTTTTATCTTAAGTACTTGTTTATATAAACATTCCATTAAGCTACTGTATGTTTATATAAACAAACACAAGATTAGGGAAATGACCTCCTGACCTACGAACTCTTTTTCAAAATGGCCGCCGTTGACCTACTTTAAAATGGCCGCCGTTTATTTACGTCTCCCCATACCAGTCCACTTCCTACTTCTATAATTAAATCACGATTTAATTGTAAATAATTTTATGGTAATCACAACTTTCATAAGATTCTAATGTAAAAATATTTAAAATTTAAAATATAAAGTATGTTTGAGTGTATCTTAATATTACAATACTAATGCAAATAAGACAAGAACAAAAAAGTTTTTGACCTTGGATTCTAAAAGAGCATAAAATTTTACGTACGGATATGTACCCATCTCATGGGATAAAATGACCTCCAAAGGTTATGCAGAGGTCAAATAACATTTTGATTCAAAGAGGTCATATTCCGCAAAAAAACACGATTTGTCAGTTATTTTGAATCAATAGTATATTTCACACCTAGGGTGCAAAAGGCTGCACCGGAGGTATAAACGCTATTTTTCGTCACTCTAACCACAAAATCGCATGTTTGATGCGACTTTACGGCTCTCGTGATGAAAAATACGGTTCGAGACTAGGGCGTAAGAGGATTTTTCCCTCACTCGAATTTTCGACCTCGCTTCGCTCGGCCGAAAAACGTCTCGTGAGTGAAATAATCGTCTTCCGCCCCCGTGCCGAAATGTACTATTTCCATTCAGTGGGAGCAAAATGCGATTTTGCCCTTCGTTTTGCGGGAACAAAATGCGATTGCCCACGTGTACGCAAAATCGCATTTTGCTCTCACTGAATGCAAAAATATTATTAATCTCTGTGCGACCTTTGGAGGTCATTTTAGCCCATGACATGGGTACATATCCGTACTTAAAATTTCATGCTCTTTTATAATCCGAGGTCAAAAATAGGGGTTCCCATTTGAAAAAATGAAGTTAACCTTCAAATGACCTTGAGCCAAACGTCCAAGGTCAAATTCAAGGTCACCATTGGAATCCTCGTCAAAAAACCTATCGACGTACGAGGTGATTAATTTCTTTTAGGTAGTTGATTCCAAAATCAGGGGGGGTTCCGAATTTTTCGAACACCCTGTTCTTTCAAATCTACATCGCGAATTATATTATACAGTTTTGAACTAGCTTTCAATTATATAGTCTGTAGTTTTCATGCAGATCCCAAAGAAGAGATAATAGCGACAATTCAATATACTAAAAACATCTGGCTTATATACAGGCTGTCCCATTTTAAATAACGGATAGGAATATCTTAGGCGGTAAGCACTTTGGAGGAAAACTTTTCATACAAAAGTTGTAGGGTGCTGAAGAGGCTAGTTTGTGGTGACCTTGACCTTAACTTTGAAGTTGATAGTCAAGGTTATTTATAGTTTAACTTCGTTTTTTTTAAATGGCTACCCCATTTTTATTCCAGAATTAAAAAGAGTTAAAAATTCTACGTTCCACTAGGTATTTAAGCTCTTTTTAATTTTGCAATAAAAAATGGGGGTAGTCATTTAAAAAAACGAAGTTGACCTTGAAATAATCTTGATTATCAACTTCAAGATTAAGGTCAAAGTCACCACAAACTAGCGTCTTCAGCACCCTACAATTTTTGTATGAAAAGTTTTCCTCCAACCTGCTTACCGCCTAAGATATTCCTATCCGTTATTTAAAATGGAATACCCTGTATATTTATTTTAACAATTTTATGCATCCATGATAGACATTTAAAACATAAAATATAAGAAACATTAGTTCTGAAGAAATAATTAATAATAATTTTAAGATAATTTATATCCACTATTTAAAACCTAATTTTGCATTGAGATTTAAGTACACAACGAAGCTCGCGCGCACACGTTGGCCATTTATATATACAAGTAACAAAAGTACAATTTAGACAAACGAGTGGCACGATTAAGGACAATCACGCAATAAAATATAAACTTTATTTTCATGGATGTCTCCTGCTACTCATATATACGCGCAAAACTATGTGTATATACGCGAACGTATGACCGCGGCATGGTGTAACAGGCGCGCGCAAGCACCTCGTATAAACTGGCGGGTAAAATGCCATAGGCACCTCGCCTGTTTTGTACATATGAGTGAGATTCGTTCGGAGCAAACTATATACAGTATACGTAGAAATAATTCATAAATCCTCATCATTTGTAACGTCGCACGTGCCTCTTCTCGCTAATTTTTTAACTTTACATGTAATAGCATGATAAATGAACATCAATGCTCGTTCCAACAGTAGAATCACAGATCAATATCGACGAAACTCGCTCATGGTAAAACAGGACACTGTTCGCTCTGTGATCTTTCAAATGCGATCAATAAAAGAATTGTATAAAAGCGTACCGGGTCGAAATGCAAAAATAAATATGATGTAAATAATAGGATGTAGATAAGGAAGTCATGTATAACAAATTCGAAATGAAAAGTACTCATATTCTTTTCAATCGATAAATAATGCAACTCGTTTTTAATTAATTGTTTAAAACATATCTTTTGTTCTATTAACATAATTTATAAAATATTATAAGATATAAACACTCTAGTATAAATCATATTATTTTAATCATATTGTTTATAAGAAACACATGTTTATAACGTTTTACAAATTCATTTCTAATAATTATTTTGTATAATCAAATAATCAAATAAGGTTTTTACAAGTTACACGAGAGACTTTTTATTTATTAGTTTAACAATTTAAAAATTGGTCAAATGAATATTATTATTTGTGTAATAGTTTTAATTTACTTGTTGTTTCGAATAATTTAAAAAAAAAACAATATATTAGCCATTAAACTGTGTAATAATAACAGTTACGTAAAATACAAAATGTATAATTTTTAAGTCTGCGTTATTAATTTAGTTTTTATTATTAATTTTGTAACGTGTTAGAATAAAAACAAGAACGGAATATGTTTCAATTTTTAAAATATAATTTTAAAACTATTAAATGCATATAATTAAGTTAATTACAATAATTTCTTATTTTCTTTAAATAACAATATTAAATAATTCATTTTCTAAAGTTTCTTATTTTTATTCAATCAATAATTGTAATATTTAAGATTAAAATAATTATATAATGAGCATATGGGTGTAACCAGGCAGAAGATACTGTCCCCACTCCGTAGCCCTTAGCCTGTAAAGAAGAGCCAGGACTCCAGAGTATAAGTAGGGCAACAAAAGCCGGGAAAAGCTCGATCGCATCGCTCACTTACCTGTCAATCAGTAACTGTCACGTTTCATTATGACATTATAATTTATAATAAAAGGTGTTCCTCGATTGATTAAGTTTCATTATAACGTTAAGTTTATAATGAAAGGTGTTCTTCTATTGAGATTGAATAAATAAAAAGTAAGTTTTAAATTTATATTATTTCTTTCTTTCTATATCTTTACATACACACTTATTCACACTAATATAAGCATACTGATCTTTTCCAGGGCTTATAGCACGCTGGACTAGTCTGAATTCATATTCACGATCTTAACTTAACATTAAATACACTGGATGTGACGTGATACACACCCACCCACACACACCGTCACATGTGCGCTAATCAATTCCGAGCTATTGGGCGAAAGCCTAGGCTCTAAAAAATCTAACCAGGTTGTGCGTCACCTATAACTGACGTAACACATTTACGGGAATGTGCTAGTTTATGCGGCAAAACATGAAAACATTATATTCAGTTTATTGTGCGCTTTATCTTGTTGAAGAGGTCTAATGCTTGCTATAGAAGAATGTTAGTTCAGATGATTGTTCTAGAAATTGATTTAAAAAGTTAATAAGAAAAATACCGAACCCTAACTAGCAACATTTTGATCCGACATTTTTCGTTTCTCAGATTAATAAATCAGATAATAGAATTATCTGATCTATTAAGCGTTGGAAATTTTTAGAAAATAAAATGAATAGATTTTTATTAGATTGGTCAGATGCTTTCTTTATAAAAACTCCACTAAACTATAGAAGTACAGCTTTATCTACAGGAATAGCGGGTGGTAAGATAAGCAAGTATACTTATATAGTAGTAAATACTTTCTCTAATCTATACATCAGATTTATAGAAGATGTATATTATATACATATATCAAATTCAGGTTTATTAAAATATTTTTATTATTCGAAATAATTATACAGATATCGCATTTATCTTTTATACTCTTGTTTTTTGTTCGTATAAATGATTAAAAATATTAATTACGAAATACGTGAAAAGGACACTGAAGAGGATGGCCAAAGCATCATAAACACCTTTAAACAAATGGAAGTACTTACACTTCATTGGTCATAGTCTCGGTACACACATTGTTGGTCAAGCCGCTAGAAATCTTAAAAAGATTGGTAAACGCGTCGATCGAATCACTGCCCTCAATCCTGCTAATTCGTATTTTGGAAAAGATGCAAAACTGCGACTTAAAAAAAGTGGTGCGAAATTTGTCCACGTTGTCCATATTAATAGTGCTGGAGGCGAGAATCCAAATTTTTGATTATATGAATCAATTGGTAACTTAAAACATTGTATCATCAATTACATTATAGAAATAAATGAATTTGAAGTGTGAATACAAAAACTTTTATATGATCTAGGCCACATTGACTATTATGTAAATGGAGGAAACGATCAACCTAAATGCTCACTTGCCAAAACAGAGGCTACAGTGAAGAATACAATAATAGAACTTGCGAAAATTAAACTCCGTTTACTGTTAACCGAGACTAGTATCATCGACTTCTTATTAAAACAGGTCTTCGAAATAAATGCAGTTAATATTATTAAAAATAATGGTTAATGTTATTGTTTTATCTGCATCTTTTATATTTCACAAATAAATTCTAAATAATACTTAACGTGTACAATATTTTTAAACTTGATGTAGTAGTGTAAGATTTTACGATTTCGCGTAAGTATTTCATATAATTTATTATAAACATTCAGCATTTACAATGTTTTATTTTTAATATAGTTAACTCAGAGTACAATATCATCTGAAATCATCATATCGGAACCACATATTTTACTCGATCATTGAATAAAAATGTGACCATCTAGCAAGTCCTGTTGATTGGTCTATATCAAGTGACAGCAATAAATTAGAATGTGATAATTTAGAATATAGGGAAAATAGTAATTACATAGAAATGGGAATCGGTGCAAATGCAAGTAATAAACGTAGAATCTATTATGTATATACAAGAGAAACTAATGTAGAGTGTGCAAAATAAAGATCATAAACAGTAAAATATATAATTTAATCCTACTCATTTTGCCTCATTCAATCAATAATACAACGTTATTTTTAATAATTCACAATAATAGTTTATTGAAAGAAAATGGAATCTGTCTATAGATGCATTTAATTTTTATTAATTAAAACATATTATTGTATACTATAGATATGAAGCTACGATACGTCCGTTACTATACGAATTTATTAGATGAATAAGATTTTCTAAAGCTATATGAAAAATTGTTTAAATGAAAACTGAAAATAATTCATAAATAATTATTCTGCTGAAAATCCTTTTTCATTTAATCTAAATTAAAAGTAATTAGATCGGCTGTAACAATCAACAGAATGTAAGGTATATAATATTAAATGCATTTATTCCACTGTTTTGCATTGCAAAACAATACACTTAACTGTTTCGCTTTTTTGCTGATCAGCAAAGGATCCCATGGAATTGTTTTGAAATTAGATTTAAACAATCACGGGAATATTTTCATTTCCATAAAATTACATTCAAACGAATAGTGCATACTTTGTATTAACTATACAAATGTAATAGCAATAAATAAGGCTGCTTCATTTGTACTTATTTAAACTTTTAACATGCAGTAGTCATAAAAAATCATAAAAATCAAGCAAGCAAAAAATGAATAAGTCTTATCTTACATTACACTATTATTAAGTGGCCAGTCAGTCTTCTGCGTTGAACGTTGGCGAGCGAGAGAGAGCACGATAGAGCGGTGACGACTGAGTGAAAACCGCGAGTCTTGTAGAGACGGATTGTCCGCGACCCTGCTGCTGCCATCTCTCCCGTGGAGTAATAACTATGTGTTGGTGCGTGTACTCGAAGTCTCATAGCACCAACACTGCCACCCTTCGACTACACGCATCTTTTAATTTTTATTAATAGATAGATCAATAAATAAATAAATACTTCTAAGATTGGATTTGACTTTGTTTATTAATTTATAAAAATACAAATATATATATTTATAAAACTTTTAGTCTATTATAAAGACGGAATACTCTGGCCCCACGTCTTCACTCCGTCTTAGTTTCAGAAAGCAAACACAAAGAATGCTCCATGTGCTTGATATTTTACTTTGACTTATTTATTTCTATTCTTATTCTATTCTATTCTATATTTTTGTCATAATATCTGCTTCATTTTTCTTGGTAGATATCCATCTGTCTACTGTCTTTCCATCTAGTACAGATAATTTAATGTAGTCTCCATGAGTTGTTGTCATGTGACTTTTATTTCCAGTTCGTTCTTTATCTTCTAAATTTCTTCTAATCGAATCCGGCTTGTCATCAAAATTTTTAAGTTTGTGACATCCATCCATTTGAGTGCAGTCTCCAGTTGACTTATTGCCACACTATATGGTTACTGGGTACATAGTTTTCCCTGTTATATCTCTAATAGCTTTGTCTAGTGACACAAGTCCTTGACAGGCCTCGCTCATAGCGAGGGATTCTGCTTTGCAAGTAGACAGAGTGACATATGAATGCTTGTGGCTTCTCCACATAATCGGGTCTCCATATAATTTTACTATATATTCACTAATTGACGTAGAGTCTGATTGGCCCCTAAAACTAGCGTCTATCATCGCTTCTAGGGTTTCTTTCTTGCCCGTATACGTAAGGCCGAGCTCGTTGGTACTTCTAAGATATCTAAATATTCTTTTTATATCTTTCCAGTCATCTTCAGTGGCGTCCAGTTGTCTTCTAGATAGGTGGATGACAGCGAAGAATATGTCAGGCTAGTCGCTCCGGCTAGATACAATAGACTCCCTATAGCTTCTCTATAAGGCGCCTTAGTTTTCGACTTGCCTTATCACCATTGGTGTTCTTTGGGTGTTTCTTTCATGTTAAATCTTTCCAGAATTTTCTCTATGTATTCTGTTTGTCTTAGAGTTATCATTTTGTTTTCTGGTTCTCCTAGGTCTTTCATCTTGAGTACACAGCTTAATTTGGTCTTTATTTCTTCTAATTTTACCTTATCATTACCAGCCAATAATATGTCATCTACGTATAAAATTAGCATAATGATTTTGACATTTTTCCGCTAGGTGAATAGGCATGGTTCATTTATATCCTTTTCCAGTCCCAGCTTTTGTGTTTCTTCTGTAAATATTAAGTTCCATCTTTTTGGGCTTATTTTTAAGTTATGTAGAGACTTCTGCAGTTTACACACTTTGGTTCTTTTAGTATTGAAATCATAGTTTAAGCCATCTGGGACTTCCATATAGATTTCTTCTTCTAGTGTTCCATTTAGAAAGGCTGTTTTGACGTCCATTTGTGACACATCTAGGTCATATTTATTGTTTATAGCTAAAGCTGCTTTGATTACTACTAATCTGGATACAGGTGCATAAGTTTCTTTCAGTTCGTATTCGTTTCTATCTTTGAAACCTCTAATCACCAGTATAGCTTTAAACGCTATTTTTCCTTAATCTCCTATTTTATTTTTGAAAATCCATCTCGAATCTATTCTGTACACACTCTTGCCGTCTTTAGTTGTGGTAGGTCTGTCCACTATTTTCCATACATCATTTTCTTCCATGGATTTCTTCGTCGATTGCTTCTAACCATTTTATTTGATCCTTTGATACCACAGCTTCTTTGTACGATGTTGGATCTCTGTTGATTGTAGCTATATAGGCGTGTTTTAGTTCATCTTCTAAGTTATTGCTGTGTTCTATTTCTGTTTTCTTGTTTGGCTTTTCTGTATTAATTGTCTTAAAGCTGTTATCTTCTATCAAGTTAACTTTTTATATTTGTCTGGCTCCCATACATTTTTCTCTATTTTCTATGAGTTTTGCATTTCGTCCTGGTTGTTTTCTCTTCTTTGCTTCTAACTCGTCATCAATCCTTTTACTTTCTACTTTCCTTTTATTTCTTTTCTTTTCTTTATGTTTAATTTTCTCTGGTTGCTTTTCTTTTCGGTTTTCCTCTGAGTTGTCTTTTTTCTCCTTAATTTCTTCTGATTGGTCTTCTATTTTATTGTTTTCTTCTATTAAACTGTCTCTTACATCTGACGTATTTTTGTAGATGTCTTTGTATATGACTTTTTCGTTATATCTAATATGTCTAGAGTGTAGGAATTTTCCTGATTGGGGATGCCATAGTACATAGCCTGTTGGTGTATAACCAACCATCACAGCTTTAATTGTTCTTTGTGCGAATTTGATTTCATTAATGGGTATTTTTGCATATGCTATGCATCCAAATCTTCTAATTATCTCTAGGCGTGTCTTATTCTTTGGTGAAATCATGTTTATCTGTGTTTGAAAATTGATTGACTTATGTGGGGTTCTGTTCTGTAGGTATATTGCAGCTTCTATTGCTAGAATCCATATACTTTCCGGTAATCCTGAGTCGATCATTAAGGCTCCAATTTTTCCTTGCAACGTCTTATTAAATCTTTCAGCTATACCATTCAATTGTAGTGTATGTGGTGGTGCTAAGTTGCTTTCGATATTTTCTGTTTTCATTATTTCTAAGAATTTTCTTCCAACGAATTCCATTCCATTGTTACTTCTAATGTAGTATACTTTCTCGTCTTTACCTAACAAGTTTGTCGTTGTAATTAGGAATTTCTCTAAGCAGAATCCACCTAAATTTTTGTGTTTTACTAAGTATGCTTTAGCAAATTTCGTGTAGTCATCTATAAATATTACAATAAATCTATTTTTTCCTGGGAATGAGGCTGGTCCCATTGTATCAGTATATATTAATTCTATGACTCTAGATGCTCTTGTCCTTTTTTCTAAGAAGGGTTGTTTTTCCATCTTTGCCAAAATGCATATTCATTTCATCCTTGTACAGATACTTGATTCTTTTTTCAATTCACTGATCGGTGGTGTTCGATTCAGTTGGTCACTAATTGTACTATTTACAGATCAGCTTCTGTATCTTATCTCCTATTTAATAAAGGTAATGCGCGTTATCGATTATAGCGATTTGAGCTGTTTCTGCTGCTTGATCGACTGCGCAATTGAGAAGTATATCTATTTTTTCGATTCCTTGAGTGGCTCCTTTCTTTTGAAATATTTCTTGAACGTCTGCTGCTAGTCGATGCATAGCGTCCTCTAGTGTAAGTAAATTGTTTATAATCACTGCGATGTGTCGCTCTGCTAAGCTTTTTATATGATTTATATTTTCGGCCGGCTTCATCGCATGGGTTTGTAAACTTTCTAGAATTTTTCTTTATTTTTCTTCGTCTAGAATGTATTTTGTTTTCAACAGAACCATCTGTTTCGTCAGAATCGTCACTTTTTGTAATATTTTCATCCGAAAAAATTTGATGAATCTCAGGGTGTATCTGTGGGGCATCTTCTTCTTCCATGTCCTTTAATTGCAAAGCCTCTCTGTAGGCTTTAACTTTTATTTCTATTTCCTCATTTGGTAATCCTTCCTCTTGTAAAATGTCAGTAAGCTCTACACACTTCACTTCAATTTTCTTTTCCGCTCATGTTCAAGAATAGATTGTTCCGTCTTTCCACTTAAATTACACAGTTTTTCGTACACATTAGCATCATACCTTCGTTCACGGCTGTTAGTCCAAGAACCTCTCACGGTTGGTAATTCAATGCTCTTATACATTTTCAAAAATGAATTATTCAAACTTATCAATCACTGTCGATTTCTCTAGCTCTGCTTTAATGTGCGTTATTGGTATGCTTCCTGCTCTGATATGGTAAAGACTCTGGAAGGAACATCCCAGACCTCTCCTTTATACCTTCTACTCAGGTACACAGGCCACAGGCCCAGGAATAGACACCGGCCCCCACCATCATTTACGCTATATCATTCAGAGTCCGTACCTGTACGTGGTTATTAGGATAAATTTTCCAAACTTTTACTCAATTGATTTTATGCACACAATCACTTTATTTTTCATAATATCTTGAAGTGGATTATATTTGAAAATGTTCATTTCTAAAGATTTTTTTGAGAAATTCCCGTGAACCCCAACGACGAATGGAAAACTGTATTTAGCACACCAAACGGACATTACCACTCTAATCGAATGCCGTTCGGGCTGAAAACAGCTCCAGCTACGTTCCAGAGACTAATGGACATAGTATTACGATGTTTACAAAACGCAATAAAGCTTCTAATTAAAGAGCTTTTGGAAATTTTTTTTCAACATTCAACTCGTCATAAAGAAAATTGCCTAAACTCCAAAAGCCATTACTTTTTCAACGCAATTCGCACTTTACCGCTCACTTGGGTCTCAGCTTCGTATAAATCTCGACTCGCGTCCTCGATGATCCTCGTGGGAGGTCCTCCTTGAGATCGGCGCAAGATCCCGCGCTGCGCACACCGTTTCACAAAGACGGCACAACGCTCCTCGTCGTTCTAGTTATTTTCTCCGCCGCGGGTATCCTAACCAAACGCATGCCATTTCGTACGAGTCAATCTTGATGTAACGTTACCAATATATTGCTCACCACTTTCATCGAATTCAACAATATTGTATAATAAATATTGACAAACTTTACACTATCGAAAATGGTTAAACACAAATACTTAATATTAAAAATATATTTTGATTTAAAGGGATGGCTGTGTGCGGTTTTACCAACAGTTATCGGTGTTAACTTAATCAAAGTTTTCTATAAAACTAATAAGGAGAGTCCACAGTCTTTGCATCACGGATTTTGCTGAAACTTTACACAGACGTTCTTTGGCAATAAATATGATACACGTAACTCGGCATTAGTATCAATGGGCCTTAGAGTCCGAGTTAAGGCCCATTTAATTAAAATACATGAAAAATCATGGTCGCCTTTAAACCTTTATTCTAGAAAATGCAAACAATAAGCTTTCGTTTGCATTTTAAAAAGTGTTATTAGCATTTTTCGTTCCAAAGTTATGAGCTATTGAAGATTCAGGTAATCTTTGGGCCTTAAAATTTAGCTTTTATTTCATTTGAAAAATGCTTCCAAAATTAACTGAATTTTCGATTGCTCTTAACTTTGGAACGAAAAATACTAGTAACTCGTTCTAAAATTTTAATGAAAGCTTATTATCTATACTTTTAATTTTTTTTGTAACATTTTCTATTTATATTGACCTTATAATAAAAGTTTAAAGACGACCATGATTCATCATGTAGTTTTATTAAATAAGCCTTAACTCGACCTCAAGAGCGAATTGGCACTAACGCCGAGATACGTGTCTCATATTTTTTGACAAAGAACATCTCTGTAAGGATTTAGCAAAATTCGTGACCCGGGGAGTGGACTCTTTGTATAGATATTACCAATACATAGAGTAAGGGGAGCAACTAATGAAAATATCCATCATTTTTCTTGAGTAAACAAAAATGTTGTATCAGCTAGTTTAAAAGGAACTGCAAGATAATACTCCTAAGAAGCGGTTTTTTGGTTGAGAAAGTAATGCGACATTTTTTATAAAAACAAATAGTTGTCCACAGTTCTAATTGTAATAAAATTCATTCATAAATTTTGTTCTCAGTAAAAGTACATTAATGCGCTCTTAACTTTGGTTGTCCAATCTTTTCCTCTCAGAGATATTGACCCAGTATCAAACGAATTTGCACTCATTGCAGACTTCGAACTAAAGCTCGAGTTTGAGCTACTGTCTGAAGAGTTACTATTTTCATCATTGTTCTTGTCTTCTATTTCAATTCTATCAAATAAGTTGATATTCATTTCATCCTTGTACGCATAATTGATTCTTTTTTCAATTCACTGATCGGTGGTGTTCGATTCAGTTGGTCACTACTTGTACTATTTACAGATCAGCTTCTGTATATTATCTCCTATTTAATAAAGGTAATGCGCGTTATCGATTATAGCGATTTGAGCTGTTTCTGCTGCTTGATCGACTGCGCAATTGAGAAGTATATCTATTTTTTCGATCCCTTGAGCGGCTCCTTTCTCTTGAAATATTTCTTGAACGTCTGCTGCTAGTCGATGCATAGCGTCCTCTAGTGTAAATAAATTGTTTATAATCACTGCGATGTGTCGCTCTGCTAAGCTTTCTATATGATTTATCTTCTCGGCCGGCTTCATCGCATGGGTTTGTAAACTTTCTAGAATTTTTCTTTATTTTTCTTCATCTAGAATGTATTTTGTTTTCAACAGAACCATCTGTTTCGTCAGAATCGTCACTTTTTGTAACATTTTCATCCGAAAAAATTTGATGACTCTCAGGGTGTATCTGTGGGGCATCTTTTTCTTCCATGTCCTTTAATTGCAAAGCCTCTCTGTAGGCTTTAACTTTTATTTCTATTTCCTCATTTGGTAATCCTTCCTCTTCTAAAATATCAGTAAGTTCTACACACTTCACTTCAATTTTTCTTTTCCGCTCATGTTCAAGAATAGATTGTTTCGTCTTTCCACTTATGTTACACAGTTTTTCGTATACATTAGCATCATACCTTTTGCACGGATATGTGTTAACGTTTGTACACATGTTAAGTTTTACATAAAAAGCATCCTTGCCAAGTTTCAGAAGGCTATTTTAATTTTTCACTTTTTAATATGGGCTCTTATGGAAAAATGCATATCACCATCGTATTCAATTCCGTATTACAAAATAATTGACGCTAAGATTGGATCGAAATTTTTTTATATAATATAATAACATCTAAGGATTCTGTATTAATGTAAAAAATACTTTGAAGGTGCCTAGAATATTAACAATAAATTGAGAAATAAGAAAGAATGTCACCCAGGTCGATGTATTATTTACTAAATAATCTTTAAAATATTTTCTGTTGAAAATTATCATTTCAAACTCTCTGAAAATCTACTTTAGTATATAAATGAATAATATTAAACATGAAATTTTTCAATTTTCGAAAATTCATAACAGACATTTGTCAAAAGAAAAACATAAATATGTGCAATTTGTTTTACATTTTTTAAACCTTGCTAACGGTACTTTGAAGTTGTTTAAATAATATTACAGGTTTGTACATAGATTCAAGAATATTGATACATTTTTTTGCACATTTTCATCATCAATTCTTTGAGTAATAGCAATTTTAAACTGTAGGGACTTAGAGCAGTGGCCGCACGTCTCTCTCTGTCTCTCTCTTTTTCGCGTTTTGACTAACGTAGTTACTATAGAATGATAAAGTACTCATTTGACTAGCTCGGTATCGACAGTACTTTAGTACCTTAGTAAAAATAAAAGTAAAAATAAGTAGGGTAAATGACCCACTTACTTCGGTATCATGGATATTATACCTTCTTATTTAATTGACTATTCCTCTTAATTTAAAGCATAAAAATTAAAAATTTTAGTTTTATGTAAGACAACTTCTAAATATAATAATGACTAAATTTTAATCGAGATCGCACCAGATACAGACACCCGCAGTAATTGGGACGCTTTCCCTTTACTTTTTTTTAGCTTGTAGCAGCTTTTATTTTTATATTATTGATAGTTTCAAGAATATTGTTTCATAAATCTTGAATGAATTAATTTCATGTGCCATAGCATGCCTTCGTCTAGTTTCTTGTCCTTATCTTTTGTAGATTTTTCCGCATTATTGGCTATTTCTAACGATTCTTCGAGATCCATTTCTTCTAAATTTTGTATTTTCCTCTTTAGCGTTTCTTTATCTAAATCGAAGTCGCTTGTACCTTGCAGGTTCATCTTTTGAGATCCTGAGATGAGTTTGTCTGATTTCTCCTTCCCAATCTCAGACGGTATTTCTTTGTTTGAATTTTTGTATTTTTGTGTAGTATTATTTTCTTCTAAATTTAGAACATTTGTCTGAATCGCTGTAGAAACTCGACTAGGGGTACTAACCTAGATAAGCACGAATAATGTTCATACTCTGTTATATTATTTGTATGTGTTTCCTCTTGTTTCTCAACATCGAATATTATTGTCCAATTCCGTTTTTCATATTTTGCTTTAATATATTCTATACCAGTATCTTTATCAAATATTTTTAAAGTTTCGTCGTCTAAATATATTCCTAGCCCTATATCAATTACCTTAAGTGTGTCGTCGCCTTATCCTTTCTTCAATTTTCTGTTAAGTGCTTTGTAAAATCAGGGGTTTTTATGCCATTAAAGGCTTTTTGCCTCTAAGTGCGTGTTCCCTTTCTTTGTAGTTTTAATCCCTTTTCCCCGACTAAATCAAAAATTAAATCAAAAATTCAATCAAAAATAAATTTATTTAAACAAAGCTATCATGCCACCTAGGGCATGATAGCAACTTCGGGTTAATTCAACACCATTGAGCATTTTAACCCGTAAACGCCCAAGATGGCATGAATTTCACTCTTTTTTCATCGTTCTGCCAAAGACACAATTTGTTAGTAAATCTTTAAGAAAATACATATTTTTATAGGCTAAGATTCGCTCTTTCCGATGGTGACCTTTAAATTTTTCTATAAATTTATAAACTATAAGAAAATTTAGTTTAAACAAAAAAAACGTGATTTTTCTATCCTTTTTTTCTTTATAAATCGAATTTCCAATACGTTTCCCGTCTGCAATGAACTTGGAACCTCATTAATCGTGGAATAAATATCTAAACTTTAAGAAAACATTTTAGTTCTTTTAAAATCAGGAATGGTAAA
>UELV01055897.1:579-30332 GCA_900490015.1 Megastigmus stigmatizans
GTACTCATGTTTATGCAGCAAATTGAAAAATGGAGCCATTGGTTTTTCACTGCTCCGAATTTAATCTTTATAAAATTAAGTCAAAACAGTTTTTTTTTTCATTTCAAATATTCAGATATAGAAACTAATATATCTATTTATACTTTTTCGTGACTATTTGTTTTCAAACAATCATTCACGGTTTAATATTAAAATGCCCAACTGACCCGCCAGGCTCACCATGCCCCATCTTCCCCTATATTCACCATCAATATCTATACCTAGGAACTTTTCTAGTTTTAGCGCGAAATGTTATTTCCCTTTCCCGCGAAATATTGGTATGGTCTTCTCAGACGGTTACAACGCCTTTTGGGAACCGGTGGTTTGCGTATTTGTTAGAGGCAATAATCTCGATTTTTTATATTAATTTTACGTTTTATATTTGTAAACCTTGGAAAAATGGTCGCCAAAGGAAAAATGTACGTGATTAAGCGAAGTAAGTGAAAATATCATTTCTTATTTAATAATCATTTGAAGGTTAAAAACTTGTTCTTGTGATTTCTTGAATTTTTCACTTTTATAAACAGATAATTATTTAGTTATTTGTATTTGACTAAAATTGAACATGTTTTTATTTTTATCTAATTCAATTTTATTTATCACGGCAATTGAAGTAAATTTATAAATATTGTTCATTGTAAGTGCATATATATATAATAAATATACAATAAGCATGTATATATGTATTCTTAATTTGAGTTGAAAATTTTTATACAAATTAAGAAATTATAGAGATCGAAGATATTTCATTTATCTTATATTTACTTTTTCAATGCTAATACATTTTATTAGCGTCAGATAATTAAAGGTAATTCTAATTAGTTAATCTTCTTAACTAACTAGAAAATGAAAACTATGCTTAAAAAGAGATGACTATTGATTTTTTAATATAGAAAAATACTAATCATTACAGATGGACGGAAAGAAGAGATTCATTTCGACAAAATTACTTCAAGAATTCAAAAATTGTGCTATGGATTAGATATGGATTATGTCGATCCAGTAAGTATCAGAAAATAAATTCATTATACTTGTCTTTAAAAATATTGTTAATCATATTACATTATAATTTTTATTATTATTAAGTTTTAATAAAAGTATTATAAATTTCATGAATGTCTTAATAAAATGTGATGTATTTTTTGTGACATAGACTTCTATTACGTTTCGTGTTATCAATGGTCTCTATTCTGGAGTTTCAACAGTTGAACTGGATAACCTTGCGGCGGAAACAGCTGCTACAATGACAACCAAACATGCAGATTATGCTATATTAGCAGCAAGGATAGCAATATCTAATTTACACAAGGAAACTAAGAAAGTATTTAGTGGTAAAATTTGTTACTTTATTTTTATTTGCATTATAATATAATGTGTATATAAAGTTAATTTTATTAAATAATACTATTCTCAGATGTGATGGCTGATCTACATTCTATGATCGATCCAATTGCCAAAGAACATAGACCAATGATAAGTGAACATTACAACAATATAATCCAAAAACATAAAGATAAGCTGAATTCTGCAATCATTTATGACAGAGATTTTGGATACAATTATTTTGGTTTCAAAACGTTGGAAAGAAGTTATTTATTGAAAATAAATGGTAAAGTTGTAGAACGTCCACAGCATATGCTTATGAGAGTTGCTGTTGGTATTCATGGAGAGGATCTTGATAAAGTTATAGAAACTTATAACTACACTTCTGAACGTTATTTTACTCATGCATCACCAACACTTTTTGCGGCTTGTACTTTAAAGCAACAAATGTCAAGGTAAATGCTAATATATATATGAATACTATATATGATTAGAATAGCAATCTTTACTCAATTTTATAAAATGTAATATATTATTTTCAATATCTAAAAATAAATGTGTTTATTAGATTCATGAAAGAAACTGAATGCCATTTACTTCCAAGTAATAATACTATTTAATTTCTTCTAACAAAATCAGCTTCAAATAAATTAATAAAATAAATATTAAATTAAGTTTTATTAAGTTAATTTACCATTATTATTTTGTAAGTATAATTTATAATATAAGTACTTATTTTCCAACTTAATTAGTATGAATGAGTAATTAATAATTTAAAATATTGAAATTTCTTTTCAAATAATACAGTTAATAAATTGCTTATAAATCTGTATTAAAGAGTTTTCTGTAATCATTATAAATAATTTCTGTAAATTACATTTTATTAAGCAACCGTGAATACAATAAGGTTGGATTAGCAAATTTATTTTCATGTTTATGCTAATTTTTTGAAAAAAATGTATACCTGTATTTTCTTTCTCAACAATTTGAAGCTAATTATTCATTAGTATTGAAATTGTAGTTCACTTTTCAATCTTAACAATCCTGCACATGAATTAGATAGGAAATTCTTGTACTTAGGACCAGTTAACTCATCTTCATGCACAGGAGGGTTAAATATTTTATAAATATGTTTTCAAGGTTTGGGAAGCATTATACCTAATTTAAATTAAGTAAATCAACTTAATTGTTGCAAGGCATAATTTCTATATTGTGCAGCTTTTTATAAAATATAAGGGGCTTTAATAAAAGAAATATTTGTTTATTTCATTTACAGGCCTAAAGGCCTAAATACAAAATTGAGAATATAAATAGTTTGCATTGTATTAGGGTATTTACAATATAAACGACAATAAAACAACAGAATTAAATTTTTACAATAAGGATACATTTTTGTACTATGATTTTAGTTGTTTCCTGCTTACAATGACTGAAGATAGTATTGATGGAATTTATGATACATTAAAAAGATGTGCTTTAGTTAGTAAATCAGCAGGGGGTATTGGTTTAAGTATTCATACAATTAGAGCTAAAGGAACTAGGATCGCTGGCACAAATGGAATATCAAATGGTTTAGTGCCAATGATTAGAGTGTATAATAATACAGCACGCTATGTTGACCAAGGTGGAAATAAAAGACCAGGCGCTTTTGCTATATACTTAGAGCCTTGGCATGCCGATATCTTTGAATTTCTTGATCTCAAAAAAAATACAGGTAATTTATAAAAAATGTTATTTTATAAAATTGTAGTTTAAATCCATATAATTTATAATGAATTATGAAAAGTGTAATTGTTTATAAAAAAATCCAAAAGAAATAATGCTTATGCAAATGTTTTATTAATTATTTGGAAAGTATTTTTATTAATTTTTTTGAATATAAACAAATAAAATTATTAATATTAATATAATATTATTATATCAAATTTTGAACAGGAAAAGAAGAAAATAGAGCAAGAGAGCTGTTTTATGGTTTGTGGATCCCAGATCTATTTATGCAAAGAGTACTAGCTAATGGAAAGTGGAGTCTAATGTGCCCGCATGAATGCCCTGGATTACAAGATGTATGGGGAGAAGAATTTGATAAATTATATACAAAGTATGATTATTTCTTTTTAATTTTTGAAGAATATATTTTAAAGATACAAGAATTTGCAATTAGTTTTCTGAATAATAATGTTATTTTTTTTAATATAAAAATTACTAATTATTTGTAGGTATGAAGAAGAAAAACGTTATAAGAAACAAATTGAAGCTAGAGATTTATGGACAGCAATTCTAGTAGCACAAGTTGAAACTGGAACTCCATACATGCTTTATAAAGATCATTGTAATCGCAAATCAAATCAACAAAATCTCGGCACCATTAGAAGTAGTAATTTATGTACAGAAGTTATTCAATATTCTTCTGTTGATGAAGTAGCAGTGTGTAATTTAGCATCAATTGCTGTTAATATGTTTGTTAATTCTAACAAGAAGACTTATGATTTCATGAAGTTGAAGGAAGTTGCAAAAGTTGCTACTAAAAATTTGGATAAAATTATTGATCTTAACTACTACCCAATTAAAGAGGCAGAGAGATCTAATTTTAGACATCGGCCTATTGGTAAATGATATTAAAATCCTGTAAATTTATTTAAAATTAAGTAAATAAACGTAATTTAATCTTAACAAAAAACTTATATTTTGTAGGTATTGGAATTCAGGGGTTGGCTGATGCATTTTTGTTAATGCGTTATCCATTTGAAAGTGAAGAGGCTCAAAAACTTAACACTCAAATATTTGAAACATTGTATTATGGTGCTTTAGAAGCTAGTTGTGAATTGGCTAAAGAAAAAGGAAAATATTCAACTTACGAAGGTTCTCCAGTGAGCAAAGGGGTATGTTTCTATTATGTACACAGACTTAATCATTTTCCTGTGATTAATTCATCTTTTCCGGATAAATTAAATCGTAATAGATTTTTTCTTCTAATCTTTTCCACTTTCTAATACAATTTACTTAGATTATTAAACATTTTATTTTATAAGAAATATTTTATATTAAATCATACAATATGATATTTCAATAACATTTTAAATAGATTTTACAATATGACATGTGGAATGTTACTCCAACAAATCTTTGGGACTGGGCTGCATTAAAAAGTAAAATAGCGGAACATGGTGTTCGTAATTCGTTACTACTTGCACCAATGCCAACCGCTTCAACAGCTCAGATTCTCGGTAATAACGAATCTATAGAACCCTATACCAGCAATATTTATACAAGGCGAGTTCTTTCTGGAGAATTTCAAGTTGTTAACCCTCACTTATTAAAAGATTTAACGGAACGAGATCTTTGGGATGAAGATATGAAAAATGAAATTATTGCAAACAATGGCTCTATTCAGGTATGCTTAATTCTTTTTAAAAAAAATGTCAATATATATAATAGAATTTATTGTAAATTTTAATTTTATAGAAAGTAGATCGAATTCCCGATGACTTAAAACAACTGTATAAGACAGTATGGGAAATTTCTCAAAAAACGATCTTAAAAATGGCTGCTGACCGAGGTGCTTTCATTGATCAATCACAGTCTCTGAATGTGCATATGGCATCTACATCTCATGAAAAACTGACATCGATGCACTTCTATGGCTGGAAAGCTGTGAGAATATTCACATTATGGTTAATAAAACATTATGAATTATATAATTTTAAAAACTGAATATATTTTTAGGGTTTGAAAACTGGAATGTACTACTTAAGAACGAAACCTGCCGCAAATGCATTGCAATTTACTGTTGACAAATCAAAGCTTAAGGATACGCCAGCTCTGACAAACGGCAATTCAGACCTAAATGGTTCTTCAGTCCAAGATGAGGAGGAGGATGAAATGCTTGTCTGTTCTCGAGAGAATGGTGATGCTTGCACGATGTGTAGTGCCTAATGTTTAACTTATTGATTTTATATATTTTACAAATTAAATTTATGTATGGTAATTATAATTAAGATAGACATTTAAGAAAAATTGCATTATTTAACTTTTGTTATAAAAATTATGATAATTAAGAAATATTTAAGATTTGATTTTATCCGTGGCAATTGTATATTATTATAACATATTACTGTAGAAAATTTACTGCTTTAAACTATATTTATTTTAATTTCAAAATTGATTATAAATTAAATTTTTACTCTAATTTTACACATTTAAAACCAGTGAATTTTTTGCGATCTTACTTTAAATTATCAACGAAATATTTATTGTCATCCTAATGATACTTAGTAAATATTGAATAAATATAAGATGTTTTTATCCCAAAGCTATAAAATTAGTAAAAACTGATAACTAGAAGCAAAGATTGTTTTAAATAAAAGCGAACAAATTTTTTTCATATATTATAAATGAAAATATCACTTCATGCGACTGTAAAAACTTATTTGTAATATTTCTGTAATATAAGACATGCGAATTTATTTTATATAACCGTTAATACATTGTACAAAAGTTATACAAAATTAATAAAATTTTTTTATCAAATCGAAATGTTTATTCAATTATTGTTAAAAGTATTGATTAGTATTAAGATAAGCACAGCTAATTTTTTTATAATAAACATTTTTTTATTTTTTCCAAATTAGAAATTGAAACTTTAGATATAAATACTTTGACATAGGTTGTGTTTACCATTATGCTGAGTTTTATTGAAAATTAATCAATTCCTTGTACAAGTATTTAAAAATTAACTGATGTAAAAGTTAGATTTACCTGTACTACGCATTTAGTTGAATAAATTTTTTAATAAATGCAGATAATTGAATTACACAAACACAAAATTTGAAACTTCACAGAAATACAATGTTAGCATCAAATTATTTCTTTAAAAAATTCATGTTCAAGAGGTACCTAATTAGTTTTCGAATACTATTGAAACACATTTATTTAATTCAATTTATGAATACCGAATTAAATTTATATATTTAGTTATCAAGTATTTGTGAATTTATATTTTAAAAAATCTTCAATTAGAGTTTCAGATTTTTCAAGATTTGTTATTCTTTAATTGTTAGTTTAATATTACAAAAGGAAATTAATAACATTACAAAACATTTATGAAACAAATATACATATATATTTATATACTGACTTATTTGAAGTACTAATGCTGTACGTTAACATGCTTTTATTTTGTAAATTCTTTGAGACTTTGCCATTTCATTTTGTCTCTAATTCTACGCAAAACAAGAAATTCTTCTAAAGAAATTTCATTTTTTATTTCACAGAATGCCATTACTAATTCTGTAAATCTCAATACCTCATCATAAGTCAAGTCAGATATATTGGAATAGTTGCCTTCGACTTCAAGACATTTTTCTTCTGTACTTTTTAATTGATTTTTATGTTGAAACATAACTTTTTCTTCGTTTTTCTTAATTTTATTTTTAATATCTTCTATAGGTAAATCTTGTTTACTAATTTGTTGATTAATGATATTTTGTACTTGTAGATTACTTTCACATGAGTCTTCATCATCAACGACATTTATTTCAGTATCACTACTATCATAATCATCTTCTAATTTTTCTAACTCTGCCATGTGTACCTTAAATAATATATTTTTTACACATTTATGAATAAATCAGAACTATTGAGTTTTATAATGTAATGAGCAAACAATTTTACATACATAATTACTATAGCTGCTATTGTAATTTACATTCTTATATTCGTCCTGAAAAGAAAATGTATATTCATGATATAAAAATAGTAAATTTTTGATTTATATAAATAAAAATGAAGATCAATACATCTTCTTCCTTCAATAAATCCTTAGACAAAAATGATTTTTTTATATCACGATGATCATCATCTTCTGTAGAAATTATGCTTTTTCTCTTCAATCTCAAACAACTACGTAATTCATTAGGACTAGCAGTTTCAGTTCTATCTTCACATTCTTCAAGACTTTTGCTTTCTGCTGTTTCATCAATTCCAACTAAAATACAGTAATGACACAATGTATATGTAACTGAATGTATATATATATACTTATATTTAAAGATATCCTCATAAAAAAAGTAGACACAATTTATAGTCAGTATTATACAAATGTAACAATTATTAGTGCTTATAAACACAAAAATTTTAATAATTAAAATTGATAGGACAAAATGGTGATTCTAGTTTCGTAACATTACTAGTTTTGTTATAACTATAAAACTGGCTTTCTAATAAATTATGTTACTAAATTTTCAAGGATATTTTCAAACGTTTAAAATAAATATAATGGTATTACTAAACACATATTCATCTGGATATTTATGTTTCATTTTATTGAATATATATCTTATGTATTCTTCATCTTGAAGCTTATCACGCTCTATAAATACTTCATCCTGTAAGTCATTTAAATCTTCTAGAGAACTTTTACTGTCTTCAGTATGCAATATTTCATTTCGTGATTTTGTATGATGTGTATGTAAAAGCTGTTGTAATATATTTTTTGTTTTCAATGATTCAGCTTCAGATTTATCTTGAACTTCAGCTTTTAATTCTTCAAAAATCTTTTCTTCATTTGTTATTGATAATAATTCAGCACTTAATTGCGAAGATTCATTTTGATTAAATTTTGAGTTCGCCACAATTTTTAAATTAGCTGTACCTCTTAATAAATTTAAGTTATCAATTTTTTGAGTGTCTATTGTTTTCTTTACATTTTTCTTTGCCTTTTTAGGTATGCCTGCTGGTATCTAAGGAAATAAATATTTTTTTTTATATCAGTTTTTAATTTTTAAATTATAAATATTGCCAGAGATCTCTATTAGACATAAGCAAGCAATTCATATATAATACAACACATACTCATTTTATAGAAAAATATTTTTAAAATAATTTAAATCTCATAGCATTAGGCACAAACAGCTAGTACTTGTATATTTAAAAAACTTCTTCATGAATCATATTACAGAAACATTTGATTAAAAATTTACAATTTATTAAAAAATTATTAAATATAATGCTTACTATTGTTTTCTTTGGATTTTTTCGGTCTTCTTCCAAATATTTTATAATTTCTTCAATCTGTGTCTCATTAGGAGTCTTATACAAAAATTCACTTATATCTTTGGCTACTTCATTTATTGACTCTAGATTAGTTTTGTTACTAATACCTTTACGACGGAGATAATTGCGAATTAGTTTGATACAAGTATCAGTGTAATTTATAGCTTCATTCCAATGAATTGGTTTATTTTCTGCTTGAGAAGCTATAAACTTGGCATTGTTTTTCAAATACGTAATCATCTGCTCTATTTTTTCATCTGCTTGACGATGTATAAAGGTTTTTTTGATAATAGCACGGCAGATTTCTTCTTTTGGTGCACCGGTTTTAAAGTCTTCTAAAAAATCTGGATGCAGTTGCAAAATTTCCACGAATCTCTTATATAAATCAAATAGGCGAAACGAAAAATTTGAAGAATGATTGACCTTTTCTGTCATCTTAATTATTCCTTTCTGTTTATGCTCTAGTTCAAATGAAATTCACAAAATTAATATATAAATTAAAACGATAATGACAGGAAATAAGCACATTATACATTTTATAGTTATTCGAACTCTAATATAAAACATGTAGTAATTAGATATAAATAAATATTTACTGTATAGGTAATGGTAGCCGGTAGGAAGTACGAATCACACGTGGATTGGATTCAATTATTGGAAATATATAAATATACCTATACACATCAAAATACCACGTATAAAACTGTCAACAAAACATGCATCCGAGATGCGAGATATTCAAACAAAGGAATTCTTAACTTGACTTTATAAAATCAAACCGCCATCTAGGTTCTTACCCTATAAGTAATGTAAACTGTAAAAAGTAAACATTGAAAAGTGAAAACTGAAGTCTGAAAGTCTGATTGATGATTCGATCCTAACTTTCTGATATAAATTTTTCATGAATTTGATATTTTATTAAGATGTTAAGTTATTATTGGAAAGCACCAAATATATTGTGCAATCAGTTTTACCTAAAAATACTATCTAAGTATATGTAGCTGCTAACTTATAGCTATGACTCCTGTCATGTAAAAGTATTTGCACTTTGCAGTCACCAAATATTAATCGCAGCCAATTTATGAGACAACTTAAATGACAAAGATTATGAATGCTATACATGAGAATATAAATAAGTTTGGAAAAAAAAAAGAAAAAGAGATCAATAAATTGAGAAATTATTTAACAAAACAAATAAAATAAATACAGTAAAATGTATTATATCAAATATATTTTATTATTTTGTAAAATAATTTATCTAAGTTTAGATAGTAATTCATTTGTTTACAATATTTTTCTAGTTCTTGTGCAATGTATATTGCATGTATAAGTTCATGGCTTAGATTTATCACAAAGATAGACAAACTATTTAATAATTAATAAATCAAAATTTTAGTTCGTTTAAAGTTTTTAAAATCATATTTTTTATTCTTATATCATTCTCTTTCCACAACATTCATAATAATTTCCCTTACTTATATACTTTTATGCACTGCTTATGCATTCTTTTGAATATTCTTATGTTATTGAGTTTTAATAACAAATTGCTTTACTCATTAACGCCCAAATTTCCATTCTTTTTTCTCAACTTTCAACGCTATAATTTTTTATGTAAGCGTCCTGGAAAAAAATTCGAATATAATCCTTCCGATAGTTTAAAGATTTATCTTTCAATCGCCTTCACCAAAATTGATGTCCATTTAAAAAATATTTTTCGAGAAAAATGAATGACTTTTTAAGATTTTTTTTTCAAAAACTCGATATATTTAACTCGAAAGAGTTTTGCTATGTAGTTAACTACAAACATATAACTTCTGTTCTTTAAAAGACTCGCTGGAATTTTTCATTTTCACTCATTAGAAGCCGAGCCATTGTATTTTAAATGTTGAAAATAATGTCAAACAACTAAATACCTGCTATATCAAATATTTGCAGTATATGATTTAACAAAAAATTTTGTCAGAAATCTAAATAGTTTCTCTATAAAGCTTATCCTTTAAACTTTAATTTAATTTTGTAGCCGACTCTGTACAATTTTTTAAAGCTAAGATATCGCAGTTTTAAAAAATCGTATACAGTTGCCTAAAAAATGAAATTAAAGCTTAAAATCAAGTTAATGAGTTAAATAATTTTTTAAATAAAGTGAAAAATGTGTGTGGCTATGATCAGATGAATAAATATATTTTTTAAACAATTCTTTCTGAAATTTTGATAATGTAGAAGCATAATAAATTCTTTAGCTATTTCTATATGTTAAACTGCATATTTACAACTAATAAACCAAATTCTTTCTTTAGCCGAAACACAGTATTTTCCCCTTTATAAAAAACTATCAATATTTTGGGATTCATAAAGATTTTGTCTATAATGTGTAATTCTACTCAAGTTTTTATGCAAACTTATAAAATGTTCAATATATAGGTACCTATAGGTACCTAGAGACCGTTTAACAGAACTTTTTCATGAAAATATTTTATTTTTGCATAATATAATATAATAGCTTTCCTATATTTACTCAGATGCAAAATTATACCTATATATGTTAATTTTGTAAGATTAAACTTGTTTAAATTTAATTAGAAAACTATTAAAGTACTTTTAATTTACCTACAGACCTACGTAAGTAGCAGAATATAGGGATAACATAGGATGTTTGAATTTGAATAAATGTAAAAGAATAAATGAAATTTGATGTTTTCTTTATTTTATCACATAGAATTATATTTTATAGAGCATATATTCAAAACTCGCTAGGAACAGCGACAAACGGACTTATACTGGAAAATCTTCAATACAATAATAAGCACTGGAACAGTGATGAAGCAAATAGCAAATCACTTTATACGATAAATCAAGTTTTTAAATTGCAGTGTAGATACAGATCACTTGAAAATTCAAGTGTTACTGTTTTTAGATGAATTCGTACTTACTATCTCTGCGTAGGCAATTCTCATTTTCTTTTTTGTTTAGTAAGTTTTTAACATTAATTATTGTGCAAAAATCGGAGTTCTGTCACGTCCACAAAATTATTCGATTTATTCTCTGGTCGTTTTATTTATTTTTTCTACTGTACGAAATAAGCGCAGTTAAAATTGCCTTTCGTTGTATTATGCGCAGTAACTTGACATTGTAATGAGATAAACTTATAAATTCTAAATACGTATCAAGTATCTAAGCTATACAATGACAGAGTCTGCATTATGTACAATCAACTTTTTTTTTCTTTTATTCTGTGTAACATCATTTTATTATTGGTACAGCAACAACATAGAAATGACATATTGGAAACACAGGTGCTCGCACTAGAATCGGTTATTCTTTACACGTGACACTTTGAGCGCAATTGATAAAAAATAATAGTGAAGATTGATATCAATTGCTATATAAAACATATTATGGACTTATCATCTTTGTACTTATGAGACTTTAAATGGCTGAAAAAATTGATTTCTAGTTTAAGTATTGGTAAATAGTAAATTTTTATAATGTAATTTGTATATTATTAATACTTTTGAGAAATTTTTTGTACAAATTACCTGTTTTTAGGAATTTGATAGATCAAAAAATAAATGAATATATAGAAAAGAGAATAGAATTTTGACATATAGATTTATTACAAAAACAGTTTGGCAAAATTCATAAACAAAAACTAGTTAATGCTAGATATTATTAATATTGTATGGTGTCCTATACTTTGTAAACAAACAAGCAAGTAAGCATCTATCTCATAACATACTATTTGTTCTTATTACTTATATTTTTTTGACAAAAACTTTTTAAATAAATATGTAGCTTACATTAAAAATAAAGAAAAAAGTAAAATTATTTAATTTAATGAGTGAATAAATGCTTCATAAATTCTTATTTTGTTTATGAATGGCCATTGGAAAATATAATATTTATAAAGCCTTCTCTTAAGAATGGGACAGCATTAAAGAAACTTTTCATATAACTACTCCAATAAAAACTTTAAATGCAGGTGAAAAACAAATAATTTATACTTAAGAAACTCTCTTTAATTATATTTTGTTATATCACAATTTGATATACAGATTATAGTTATTAGCTGCATAAATGTAAGTACAATAATAATTAGGTGCAAATTTAAACATTGCAAGCAACCCTAATAAGTATTCATTTCTAAATTATTATTTATATCTTCTATTTTTTTCTTCCTTCTTTTTTTATTTAAAACACTTTGTTGTAACATAATAAAAAATACAACAAAATAAGTTACAAAACTATATTATAAAATATAAACTGTAATTTTGGTACAATAAATTTATTTTAAATACTCATTAAAATGCTTAAGGGGATGTCGGAGCTGTAATAATTGTCATGAAACCTCACATTGTTTTTGTCAACAGAAAGACTTCAAATGTATATCTTACAAAAAGAGAAGAGCACCCTCCTCGAATTTTCCAATAGAGAATAATTATTGCACTTAACAATTGCACTATTTTGTAAAATACCACTAAATTTCTGGAAAAAAATATTGTAGCGCTATTTCACATGACCGATTTTGTGTCCAGTCTAATGCATATATTATTAAAGAATATTAAAATTATAAGTATTTTCACTACATTCAAGGAGAAGAGCACCCTTCAGATTTCAATAAAAAATAATTATTTCACTTCAGATTTATGATATTTTATAAAATCTAATTAAGTTTTTGAAAAAATGCCAGGAGGTAAGGTGACGGTCATTCTTGACTTCGAGTTCCCCTTAAAAAACGGTTACTTTTTACATTCTTTTTTATATCCTAAATTAATTCAAATGGATCATTGTATGTATCGTACAAACAAAAATTTTAATTAGCAAAGTATTGTAATAAAATCTTTATAAAATGTAATCTAGTATAAACTTTTTATTTTTCTTATGTTATTTATTAATACAAGAAACACTTTTTTTTAATGATTTATAATCATTTTATTTCAATTCTACATTTTTAAAGTATACTTTATTCAATAATAATCAAAATACTACAAATTATTTTTATACCTTTAATTTTAACTGTGTATCAAAACCTTTTTACTCAAGAACACATTCACATGTAATATTTCTTATTAATAACTTTAAGGCTGCATTCAAATATATTCTAAGTATATTAAGTATATTTCTGAATTCAATTATAAATGACAAATAATAAAAAAAATCATTTAAGGTAGCTTCAATATAACTATAGTATTGTGTGATTTAGAAAATCTCAAATATATTTTGAAATTTTTAAAGCCATTTTAAATGTGTTATACTTGCATAAATCTTGTCATCAAAGAAATATAATTTTTGTAAAATAAAAAGGCAGTAAATTTGCCTATTTATGTACTTAATAATTAGAAATTAATATTTATTTTTATACTGAAGCTAACAATAAAACTTCCTTTTGATGATGTTTGATGTATGTACTTAAAAATTTCTTAGTCAGCTTTTTCCACTTTGATAAATAATTTAGTAATTTATTTTAAAATAATGTGTAAATAATTCTGTTAATAATTTATATTGCAGAGTTATACTCATATAAAAAGATTTCTATTAAGTATGGATTAAAAAATTAAATACTTCTTTAAAACAAAATTAGTTTATTTTATGAACTCCAAGTTCATTTAAAACAATGCTATCTAATCAAGTATATGATAAATATTATTACTCATTCTTTATATTCTTCTCTTAAAACTATTCAATTAATAGAAATGCTATAGTCAATTCACTGCTCTATGATAGCGAATTTGCTTTATAAAACATATTTGTCCTAGGATAATTTTATTTTGTGTACTTTTCTAATATTTGAAGCTTCCATATGAGGAATTCACTTACATAATACTATGAATGGACTTTATATTGATATATTATTTTTCTTATTCAATATTATTACAGAGCTTAAGGGGACCTACAGTCAAAAATCATGGTTTTTATTATGTGAAAACTAAAGATTTTATCTATTTATTTTTTTATATAATATTATGAAACAATTACAGAAATATATATGGCTAGTATCCATTTCAGTCATTTTTTATCCAATATTTTCTAAGTTAAATGTAAAAATACATATTTCTTTAAAAAAATTTTTGTTTATCTTTGACGTTATCTTACTTTAAACATAAACTTTAACCTATATATAAATTTGATTTAAACTTTTAAAAACAACTGTCAATGTAATAAGTTTTAATAAAGGCTGAAATCATTGTGTAAGACAAAATCATAGCAAACTAGTAAAAATTTCATAAAGATTAATCAAAAGTCTGATCTTTTTAATTTGACTACAGACCCTCCTTAAACAATTTTGAATGGACAAAATATATCAAATCTTTGTAGGGTTTGATTTTGTAATACTTATTTATTTTATCTGGAATGCTATATTAATACTTTACCTTCCGTTTGTTTGATTCATATTACTGTCTTCTTTTAACACTTCGTTTTTCTTAGTTCTTTCAGAAGACTAATAAGAAAATTTGATGTTTTTATACATTAAAATGATATAATTAGCATTATAAAAGAAATCACTAATAATATGAATCAAGCTTCGTTCAATTAAGTTCAAATTTAAAAAATAAGCTTATCTACTATATTTCTTTTAATACATTTTGAGTAATATATTTAGTATCTTGCCTGATTGAATATAAATATTTTTGATTCAACTTCATCAGTAATGAATTTATAATTGTGCAACTTTTTAAATTTATTATTCCATCGATATCACATAAAAGTCCATTCTCAAATTATCCAGCTTTAATCAAATGTGCTGGAAAATTATACATTAAGGCTCACGTTTTCAAAATAAATTAAATCTTAAAATGAAACAAATTATATACATTTTAAAATAATGCATTAATCTATCATTTCTAAAAATCGTTTAATAAATAGATAAATTAAATAAATTAAATTATTGGAAACCGATTTTCAAGACCTGGAGATATATAGGACTTATGTATGCTAAAAGAATCTAAACTGATATAAGAACAGCATTGATTTCTACATCTATATGATTGATTGAGTAACCAATGGTACTTACATATATTTTTGTTCTTTTTCCTTTAACATATGTAGGTTCTAATAATCTTAAAATGAGAAACTGAATAAATAAATGAAATAACTTTTTAAAAATTAACTTACATAATTTGCAACAAAATATAAAAAAAAAAGTTATTTTACTATAAAAATAAGCAGGATATCCCATTATTTTTGTAAAAAATGTATCCCTATTGTGATTGCAATTAGTGCCTAATTCTTATAATTTAAATTCGGTCTAGATTATCGTTTGTTTCTCCATTAGCTGCGATTTTGTGCTTTCTATTTGGCTGATTGTACATTGTTTGCAGCGGCACATGTAATAGCTCCATTATTTGAATGAAATTTGGTTCTGAAAAATACAAACAAAAAAAATTAATAATTATTTTTTTTAAAGAAATCAATATTATTTATTAAAAGATTTTGAACATATTTTTTAATGTTTAAAAGACTTGACTGCTTTTGCAACCAATAATTTCTTTATAAAAAATCTCAATTGATTCCTATAAACCAGTGAATGATTTATTGAAATAAAAACGATTTTAAAGATCAGTTCCTCTTCAAGACACAATTTAAAGAGGAAAATGATCGTTGAACAGCTTGGAATATTGGAAAAATTTTAAAGTATTTGTAAAAGTATAAAAATTTATTATTTATCATTGGAAGAAATTCATTTAAAAAATTGTTAAAACATATCTAGCTTGCTTAAGTAGTACTAGTACTAGTATTAAGTAAAATATGAGGGTGACAGTTACCATACACATAATAATATCGCGACAGGACCAGTAAATGTAATTTAGTTTCATGTGATATGTGTGTCTTCTCTCTTACATTTTATTTATCGCTGTTTAGCTACAATTTTTATTTTTTATAAATTGTTATGGTATACTGTACATTATCGTAATAGTATTACATGTTTTTTTGAAAAACGTCTACAGTTTTTTTTTTACTAGTAGTAGATGCATGCACTATGACTGTCATTTGACCTCTAACTTCCCCTTGAGATTTTCTTTGAGATAAAGGGTATTTATATTTATAGTCTAAGATTCAAATTTATATATTGCTTTAATACTTTAACACTAGAAAGACTGAAACTAAAGCAGTCAAAATGACTGCATTGTGAAAGAATAACTAATGTGTAAAGAAATTTGTTTAAAATGAAGGAGGGGGAGGCAACTACAATGATTAATAAACGCATTTATATGTTGTACAAAAAGTCACAAAATTATAAGAAGCTGTGTCATTTTATACATAATTGTTTTCTAATTGAAATTGAAAAGCAGTCAAAATGACTTCCTTGGGCAATCTAGTGTTAAATATGAAGAATAAAATTTGGAAAATATTACCATTTTCTGGAGTGATGTAACCATGTCTAATGAAAAAATCTATTGAAACTGGAACAGATGTGGTCTTAAAGTGTGAAGAGACAACCCTCTCAAGACACTCACTAACGGGTAGTAATTCAAAAGTTTCCACTTCTCCATCTTCATTTCTGGGCACAAAATCTACAGGAAGTTCTAGATCGTATACAAATTCGGTATTGGGAAAAAGTCCTCTTTCACTTTCAAAGAAAAGCGACACACAACCAGCGCTTTTAAGTTTTTTTAACATGTTATTGGGTATTCCAGCTTCCTCAATAGCCTCTTTGATTGCAGTCTCATGGATACCATATCCAGCACTTACTCCACCACTAACACAATTATCCCAATAGCCTGGCCATGTTTGCTTATTTGGACTTCTCTTTTGCAGCCAAACTGATAAGCCTTTTACAGGATCCATAACATAGCCATTAATATCAACTCCATACTTTCGAATTCCAAACAGAGCTGAAAAAAAAAAACTCGTAAAAACAAATAATTCATAATTTAAGAAATTTAAAACCAATAATATTTTATTGAAAATAAAGAATTTTATACGTTGAATCATTTTGTTGGCATTATGATATCAGTATGCAATTATAAATTTGATATTTTATTGATTACTTATATTTTAATAGAAAGCTAGTTTATTCTTACAAATAAACAAATAATAGTCTCATTTTTTTGCAATCAGTTCTTACATGTTGCTGATCGATCCATTTTAAAAAGTGGCGGAGTGTTAAATTGTGCTCGAACATCATAATATTCTTCCCGCCAACCATTTAGTGCAATAAATTTTCCGCCACCTCGCCACTCTCTAAGTACTTCGTCAACTTGTGCACTTCTTTCAGTGTAGTCTCTAAAGGCTGGATTAAGTTGAACATATTCCGGATGCACTTGAAAAACCTATTAAAACAATAGATTTATTTATTGCTGATATCTTAATAAAATTGTTTATGGCATTCTAGTTGCCATTCTATGCTTGGTTGAATAATGTTTAATCTAGGTTCTATTTTAGGATTATTTTAGGATTATATTTTTTAATATTTTTATTACCCTGTATATTAAAATTCATTTTATTTTAAAAGTGATAAATTGAATTTTATTTTTTCAAAAAATATATTTTAATGATCTTGATTAAAATGGGGTAATATATAGCAAAGGTAGAATCCATTACAAGCATGAAATCCATTACTTATATTAAAATATTTCTCATTGCTATAATTTGTTTAGAATTTTTTTCTGCAAGTTATAAAATAGATTTTAACAAAAACTATGGGACATCTTTCATGATACATTCATTTGCTTTGAAATTCCTTGACTATAAGTATTTGAAAGTTTGAAAAAGAAAATTTAAAATTTTTCTCGTTTTATTAATATAAAGTAAAAATTATTATATGTTAATTATAATATTTTACTTTTATAAAAAAATTTCTGACTGTGACATTTTGTTGTAATTACAAGTATGTCTAACCTGTGGGTGATTCAAGAGCTCCTTCATAACATCCGTTCGAATGAGTCCAATTTGTTGTCCATCAACAACAAAAGCTCTACAATCGCCAGCATGAAAGCCTGAGGTAGATAAAAAATCAGTTAGGTACCAAATTACATTAAATATCGTAGATATTTTAAATAAGAAAGTAAATATAAAAAATAAAATAACTGTAAATATGGTTCTGGAATTAGGCCAAATGTTTGAGTCACTTGGATGGCTTGTGTGACATTACTATTTTTACTTCCTGCATTTAACCTTGATTAGATCCAAATATCTTCAAACAATTTAATTGTACAATTTAATTTTCAGTAATTTGTTTACTAACAATTAATGTTTATTACCCATGAAGTTTTAGTTATATTCTTTAGTTTCTTAATTCCAAACTGCATTTTATTTGTTACAAAATTGCTGGTATGTTCAAAACTAATAATTCGTTCAGCAAATTATTTAATAGAAAGTATTTTTGTTTAATTTGATAGAAATACATACTGAAAAATATATTATTTTGATTATAGTTTAATTGCATTAGCAAACAGTTATTTGTGGAGTACCTTATGCAAACTATATATGAAATATAAAATTAAATATTAATTTACTCCATTTTTGTATAAAAGTAATTAATATTGAGAGTTGTATAACACAGAGTTTAAATACTTATTAACCATGTTTTGAAAAGTATAAATAATATAATAATAAAATATCATTTTTACTACTTAATGTATATGAAGAAGATTTTATTAATTAACAATTATTTTTAAGCTTTTTATTCTTTAAGAATGTAAAGTGCTAAAAAGATTAAAATATATAAAAAAAATTGGTTCATTTTAAACAACCTTATTCAGCTATGAAAAAAAAATTACATATATTTATTTATAAGAAATAGAGGAGCAGAAATAAATAGCAGTGGCTGTTGAAGAGTCCTTTTTCCCTACAATTTTAAACTCCTTTATATGTACAGACTGGTACACGAGCTCATTTATTTGACCGATAGGCATGTACTTATTAATATGCTCTGAAAATGTATTGTAAGCTTTGAAATTAAATGTAAATTGTTGAAGAAAAAAAATTTGCAAAAGCAAGATAGAGACTATCAATAGAGTCATGTTTCAACAGCACTGCCCCAGTAAAATATTAGCATCAGCAGCCAGTAGGCTGCAACTATTGAGAAAGAATAACAAGCAAAGAGCAAAGAAGAGAGAACAGGAGAGATAGTAGTCGGCCAGCATAGGAGGACGTATGCAGTAAAACAGCAACAACAGTATAACTCATCCGAAATCAATAGGCTCTCATCCACTTTGAGGAGATTTTCCTCGCAGTTTTCGACCATGGACGAGGCGAAGCACGAGCTGGATCGATATTTTCAGCAGTGCTGGGCGCCGGTCGCTCACCTGACAGATAGAAGCAGTTGAACTTCTTCGCGAGCTTCAGTAGACGTGACATCGGTTCGGTGTCTTGATTCGCCATGATGAGTGCTCCCCGTGCGTGACGTTTGCAGCCGATACCCCCGACGTCGGCCTCTCCTCGCAGCGAGGCGAGAGGCGCGAGGCGAGCGGAGAGGAGAAAGGCGAAAAAAATCGCGCGTCTCGCCCTCTCGCTCTGTCTCTCTTGCAGCTTTTCCTAGTCCCTGAATAAGAAGAGAGCCGTCAGCCGAGAGAATGTATAGACGCGAACTCGATTACTATTCGTCGATGCTTGGACGCGAGGCGGGCAACGAAGCTTTTTTTATATTTTTAAAAAAGACTGACAGTGGAATGTAATGCACTACACTGCACTCGACTGCAGCTATATACGTTCCGCACGCGCGGACGATCCTCTGTGCATACGTATGATGTATGTACACAAACGCAGGCTCTCCACACGTGTGAGTTTTTTGAGCTTCTGCGCGTTAATGTGCTGCTGCTGCTGCTCTCTGCTGCTGCTACTGCTGTGGGCTACAGCTTGCTTTCTCTCTCTCTCTCTCTCTTTCTCTCGCCCAACTCTTCCCTCTCTCCTGCAAAACTCTTTCTTGGATTCTTTCTCTCCTTGTCGGTGTGAATGCAATCTTTCGTTCGTCCTTTCTTTCTTAAAAATTGTGTCACCGAATACCGATTCACCTGGAATAATATACACAATGCACCTTTTAATTCTTCGAGATTGCACTATTCATCTGCAATTTTTGTTCCACATAAATATTGCTCTAGATAAATACTTACCAAGATAAAAGTAAGCTTTAAATAATGAGGTATTTTTTACAATAAAAAATGTGAAAATCAAGATTTTTAGCGACCTCCGTCCTACAGAACATGTTTATATACGATTGGGCGCAGAAATGACGATCGAGACTTTTATTTGTTTTATTTTTCAAACAAGGCAGCTGGCTGATTTTATTTTTTTAGTTTATAAGATGTATAAGGTGAATACAAATGTTACTTATATATATAAGTTGACCTAAAAAGTAGAACATCGAAAAATGAAAGTAAAAAATGACTATATTTATCGCCGTCTTTTTGGAATACTTATAGATTCAATGAATATGTTTATCAATAGCTTGGAAATTATTTTTGATAATTTATTATTTAGAATAATTCATTATAAAAAGTGTAAAAATAATTAAACATACAAAATATTTAGGACTTTTTAATTAAATGCAATCATTAATAAAATGTTTATTTTATAATATTTTAAAGGTCTACTATTATTTTTCTCGTTGTACATACATCTGTAGATGCTGGGTATGATCAGCAATAGCATTTTACTAAATTTTAGTATGAATAATATATTTTATTATATAGGTATATATATATATATATATTTCAATAAATTTGAATTGATTTGTCCATCTTTCACACCTATATATACGAAACGCTAGCAACGTTTTGAACGCGTTGAACTATATATCGTACCGACTACCTATTAACGATTAACCTATATAAGTTATAACTTAATACTATACCGATAGCTGGTAACATTGTGCTGAGTAGTGAGTGCACTGTGCAGTCAAAATACACGTTTAGTCGTTGATAGTTGGTACTACAGCACATGCTTATTGCTGATGTATTAAGCGTCTATATTGGTTGTGTATAGAGAGTTGTATTCTCGTAAAACTACGAGTCTCATTTATTAGTTTCATTCATAAAAGTAAATATTCTTTTAGTAATTAATTTACTTTTATAATCATGTCGGCCGAATCGGAATCAGATTATAATTCTTCGGATGAAGAAGTAAGTATACAAAGTCATTAATTAAAGTATATATATTTTGTAATTATAACCTCAATTTTCACGTGTTGTTTAGCTACGAGAAGCTTTTGCCAAAGGTTTGCTGAAACCGGGATTAAATGTCGCTAACGAAAAGAAAAAAGAATTAAAAAATAATGTGGTAAGTAGTACAAATTGATAGTAGATAGTAGTATAACTTTCTTAAATTTAAAGTTTTTTTATTATAAATTTTATAAGCTACTAGCTACTATTTCTTAATAATACAAATGTTCTAAACTAAAGTAGAACTTATAAAATGTCATAATTGCATTTATAAAAAATTGTACATGATTCAGTCAAATAATTTTTTTGAATGTTTATAATTATTTTATGTGTAATTTACCACACAGGATTGATCTACGCTATGTGATTTTTATTTTTTTTTGTTTTGTTTCATTTTTATGAGAATTTATTTACTATTCTTGTGTTTATTTACTTTATATTGTATTTAAAAATTTATAAATACAGCAATTTTGATATTTTACATAACATTGTTGCACATTTGTGATAAATTTTTTTTATTTTTATTTAGCGTGGACTCAATAATAAAGTACAAGAGTTGAGGCAAAAACTGCCATGGATTGAGAAACTTGTTTTAATTAATGCTCCAGCACCATTAGCTCCAGAATTAGCTTTTCAGATGCGTGACCAAGAAGCTCGTCGAGCCAGACAACTAAAGGGAAATAAAAAGTTACCTCAATTTGAACCATCTCAAGATCCAGTTTTAAATGATTTTAAAAGAGAAACTATGTTTCATAGGCAAGCCCAAAGTGCAGTAGTTGAAGGAATCGCCAGAATAAAATCACTGAATATACCTACAAAAAGACCTGAAGATTATTATGCAGAAATGGCCAAAACTGATAGTCATATGTCAAAGGTTAAAGAGAACCTTGTAAAAAAACAATTAGAAGCACAGCGTTCAGAGAAAATTCGACAAATGAGGCAGCAACGTAAAGTTTCAAAACAAATGCAAGTAGAAGCTACTTTGAAAAAGCATGCTGAAAAGAGGAAATTAATGGAAGAAGTAAAGAAATATCGTAAAGGAATACGACATGATCTTGACTTTTTGGATGACAAGAAAAAACCTGCTCCTAAAGCAAAAGATGGAAAATTTTTGAGTAAAAAAGCATTGGAAAAGAAAAATATGAAAAATTCTAAATTTGGCTTTGGAGGTAAAAAGCGTGGTTCAAAACTAAATACAAAAGATAGTTCAGCAGATGTATCAGATTATAGAAGACCTGGAAAACCTGGAAGATCAGGAAAACCTATGGTTAAAGGAGGAAAATTCAATAAAGGAAGAACAGATAAAATGAAATCAAGACCTGGCAAAAATAGACGAGTTCAAATGAAAGCTAAGAGAAAGTGACAAAAATAATAGAATAATCTACCTAAAAATCTTGCAAATAAATTGTTATATATGAAATTTAGGAAATTATTTAAGTAATTTACTAAAAAAACTAGCAGTAAATTAAAAGAATATAGTGTATTAGTTTTTCAAATTATTTTGATCAATTGTAATTTATAAAATTTATTTATACAGGTATCAATTTTAAACCCTAAATGTCACTGCTTAGTGTAAAACTGTATTTGTTAGTAAGCATATATAAGGTATGACACTTCAATTTTCTTCTGTTTTATATAGTTTTTAATAATATTATACAACTTAAAACAGATTTAGAATACTGTAACAAATTAATAACACTATATTCTAGAATTTTTTAATTACTCTAGAACTGGCTGATAAAAGATTAACTATAACTGTTACATTCTACATAATATTCTACAAAAATTGAATGTTTATATAATTGAATTATAAGCAACAATAGAAAAAATAATGGTAAAACCACTAGATTTTGAAAATCTTAGTCTAAAAATTATCTTGTGGATAAAAACAATTACAGAAATCATACTGTAGTAAAACGATTTAGAGGAATTAAATTTTTTCAAAAAGATCTTTTCGGCATCAATGGATTTAAGTTCTTCCACCACTGTTTTTTTAGATTACGTTTATGCTGTATTTATCTATAAAGATAATTTAAAGTCTAGTTTGTCACAAAAAAGATTTCTTTCATTAAAAAGAGCAACTTATTACTTCAACATTTTTATTTTTATAACAGTTTGATGAATCCATTCCATTTCATTGCCGTGTATAGGTTACTCTGCTTCTATTTTTCAATTGTATTGATAATGTAAATAAATTTGAATTTGTATAATGTATAATCATGAGTGTTTAACTATCACTAGCTAATGATTGCAAAGTCGATAGTCAATAATAACTTCTTGTACCTACGTTATAGAAAACATTTCCAAATATAATTCTTATATAAATTATTATAAAAGCGAAATATTTTTAACAGATTTTTGACGGGTATTATGATGCAGATCAGAACTTCTTATAAGCTAACATAAAAATACAATACGGCAATTACGGCTAGTGTATCACACGAAAAGTTCGCCGCGTGAGATAGTGTCATAATGGCAGTCATAACCGGACTAAAATTCCACTCATCCCTACTTGAAATCAGGCCCTGATCAGGATTGTAAGTTTATCGGATCAGGCTGTTACAGAGTTATGGTTTCATATATAAAAGACATTGTTTAAATTTTGTCAACAAATTGTATACTAGTATATAGTTATAATTTTGGTAATCTGACGATGAAGGTATAATGTATGTTTTATACGTTCGAAACGTCGCTGTAGTTATTGGTAATAAAATAAATACCAATAGTCAATCAATTTAGTTCACGGAGGATCAATTTATTTTCCCAAATTGTCAAATTGAGTGAAAGTTACATACTAATGTTTATAATAGATATTTATAAATAGAGACTTATATAAATAAAAGATGGTGATAAGAGTGCAATACGCTTATTTAATATTTGAAAATTAGGTTAAATTTATAATTGGTCACAAATAAAACGGCATAGAACATTTTTAAATTTATTAATTTAGATTTACGGATTTTAGATAAGGGTTTTCAATTTTAAATGCAGAAAAAGAAATATTTAATATATCTATATATGTGGATGACCGTGAATGTCCTAGTCGCCTGTTTGGTACCATCGCCTCCGTGGCGCAATTGGCTAGCGCGTTCGGCTGTTAACCGAAAGGTTGGTGGTTCGAGCCCACCCGGGGGCGTCTTTTTTTAAAATTTTTTTATAGTGCAGTTCATGCAATTTTATTTATTTAATTTATTTAATATTTATAATATTACATAATAAAATTTGGATTTCTATAAATAATAATATATTCTTTATTGAAGTGCGCAGTATGTATAATTTTTTCTTTTTGTTATAATAAGATATATGTATAATACTTCACCCACAAAGTATATATATTAGTATTAATGCCAAAAATAACGTGGGATTAAGTAAGAATGAATCATTATAGAACTACTTCGATATCCCCTGTAATTAAGACTAATCAAAATATTGTAAAAAGCACCATTTACGCTATACTGTTGGATAAAAGCTTTGTAGAAAAGGTTGAATAGTAGTTATACTTATATAAGATGCGTTGCTTATAAGGTCGCGCTGCAGGTGAGTATGAAGATGATTTATCATTTTTATTTTTCGTTCGATATTCGTTGACGATAAGCAAATGGGGGCTGGAGACCGGATCATTATGCTATATACATAAACAGCAAAGACAGCTAGAGCTGGATATCGAGTTGCTTCTTTAAAGCGATCGATGATGATCAAGGTCAATCGATTAGCATTTAAGCGTAACTAACCTGATGGCTGCAGATGCTTATAATCACTAGGAGTGCATACTATATAAGTATATGCATAAAAGCTGGCATAGAGGCTGCCCCGCGCATTTGTTTCGAACACCATAGTCTTTTTAGGCACAACTGTTACACGGAAGTGCCTTAATTATTTTCAGCATCGCAAAAAATGAACACCAAAAAAAATAATATATTTTTATTTTGGCCCAAAAAACTAATTTCTGTCACGAGAAAATTCAATGTCACGAGAAAATCCCTGTAATGCACAACAAGTTTACGATTTATCTGAGATTTTGACCGATCTTGCTGGCATAGGTTACTCGTCTGGTCATAAGAAGCTGACAGTATTACAGCCAGCCTGATCCGCAATAAATTGGCTGAAAATACCAAAAAATTGTTTATTAGCTACGAAATAAATATTGACTTTACACAAAAGTACAAAAAGAAGATGTTGAAGAAGACACAAAAATTGCATCTTTTTTATGCAGTAAACTTTTCTCTAAGCCAACTTGTTTCAGAATAAAAACAGGAAAACGCTTAAATTAGCTAAAAACGACCCCTTTATGGGTTTTAACATAAAAAATATTAATTTCTCATAAAAGTGTCAAATGTTAAAATTGTAGAATATAAAATAACAATATACTTTTCTCTATTGAATATTTTTCGCAGGAAAGTCGCGTCTGCATGTATACAAAAGTGCAGAGAGATAGAGAGCCTTTTATCTAGAGAGCTTACTCACAGCTATAACCTACTATAACCATCGCTGCGCTGCATTATATGCAGTATATATAACGAATCTCTCGCTAGCTGGATCTAAGTAGTGATAAAGAAGCTCGCGCGGGTCCGCGATGCGTCGTCTCGACTCACGATTCCGCCGCTTCAATTACAAATGGATCGAAAATGTTTCGAGAAGGAGCTTCTCGTCGGACCGTATAGTTCGCAGCGTCCCATTGGATCACTCGTAAGCGTGTAATGCAGCGCCGCCGTTTCGATTCGCTCATCTTGGTTTGTAACGAATCTATTGGCTGCAGCTGCACCTGACACGAGTGTCCAGGCGCTACTTTGATGCAGCGCAAACTCGTGTACCAATCGTACCTGTGCAATACATATAATACTTACCTAATATTATGCATTGTGGTATCGTTGAAAGGTTGCAGCTGTGACTGTAGCACACTGCGGACTACGCATATAGCCTATATATATATAAAAGTGTTCTAAGCAAAGCTAGAATATCCTGTTTATGCAGGTATAGCGCGTCAAACCTAAGCATCAGCACTGTAAATAAAGACGATCGACAGATTGACAATTGTTAATCCGCGCGGGCACCATTTGAAAAATAATGGAAAATCGTAAAGAAAATAAATGGACCCGTGCTAAACGAGAGCGAGGATGGGCCTAGTGAAGGAGCGATTATTTAATTTGACGGAGCTAATAAATAAAGGGCGTAGCAATCCGTCTTCTCTCTCTTTCGATCAAGTGCCGCGAATATTTACCGCGACTTTACGTAAGTATTTGAGATTTTTCCCGACAAATTCGTTGAAAAAGTCACACGATTGTATTACCAATCGTATCTAGATTCTCTAAGACTTATTTGCAGTCAATTTACTGTAGTATAGTGTATATAGGTGTTATCGATGGTACCAAATAAATATTTGGCACGTGGAAATTGAATTGAAAAGTAGTTGGTCAACGAATAGGTAGTTGGAACTTTGAGCTGATGTGCAGCGCATCGGGATGCATCGCGAATATCGTTAATTAGCGCCTGCGGGCCTCGTCTGCATTGCACCGGGGGTAGGGGATACCGTATATCGTTCCGACTCCTCGCGATAGCCGATCAGTTATAGTAATCGCAGCGACCTTTGAGCTCTGAAGCCACGGCTCACTCTTGTATACTGCACACAAGTGCAATTAGGCCTATATGGATATCCATACAAGTCGTTAAAAGTTATATTACTGAATCCATCACCTGCGACAAACGCGACCGCGAATCAAACTGAATCGACCGCGACTATACACACCTTTTATTTCTGCATTAGCGCCCGTTAGCGCATAAACCAAGGGATGCATGCTAATTGTCTTGACCCATTATTGCGAAATATATCCCGCAGCTGGCAATTGCAATTCTCTCTCTCTCTTTGTGCAGTGCGGCTACATGGAAAAAAGTACCTAGTATAGCTATTGGTTTCGCGATATGAATATAAGGCCGATGCTCGACCAGAACATCACTCTTTTTGTCTTTACAACTATATACAATTTTTAATAATGCAACGTGATCATCGGTCCAAGATGTAAATCATATACTGCATTCATGCGCGTTCAAAATTGTCCGCAAGTAAGTACCGATTACACAAGTCGGTACAAAACGCGGATTGTGCAATCTCATTAGCGATTCGGTTTTGGCGCACGATCGGAGATCCGATTTGAATGCACCCTTGCTTAACTTTTCTAGCTTCAAAGTCTTTTTCAAAGTTGTAGATTGTTCACGAATAACCGTGATTGGTATCTACATGATAAAGACCAACTTAATTAATCAAAATTATAGTCGTAGGATTATTATTGAATTAGTCTAAATTAATATATAGTATAGGTTTTATTATTAAGTCTTATTCAAAACAGTGTAATAATAATTTATAGATCATTTTCCAGGAAAGCTCGATAGAATGTTAGACTCGTATTTATTATCCTGTGTAACGAAGAAGGCTTGTTAGAAGTAATGCAATGAAATGAAAGTGAAAATACCTGTTGGGCTCATCGGTAATATCAGACAGGTAACTGTATAATCTTAGAGGCAAATTAATACGAAAATATATGAGTTGTAAATTCTATCGATAAATTTTGCTGGATGATAATGATCGATCAATTCTTTCCTTATTTTCAACAACTGCAGAATATCCAGCATCTGCAGATATAGTTTGCAGATCTACATACAATTTTTGATTCTATATCGGAAGAATCGCATTACCTACATTTAAGTAATAATTATTTATGTAGACCGATGAGAAATATATATGTTGGATATCATTTAGTGGCAAATGCATCCGCACTCATATTTTAATAATATATTTAGCTGTGTGAAGTTGATCAGGTGAAGATAAAAGTAAATGCGGAATAATATATATATATAAAGAGGAAAAATATTGATATAGTGCATAAGTTAGTAATCCTCGAGATATCGAGGGTGAATTAAAGGACATCGACTAAAAAGGTATAGTCGATTGCGCTTCAAAAAGCTGAAAGTACTCGAAAGCGATTTGGCTGATCTGCTGGGCGACTATTAAGTGCGCAGGCATCGAATCTGTGCATATAGAGTATTTCGCCCGAGCCGGTGTGAGCAGTAGAGTGTATAGACATAATCCCGGCAATGAACGTCGTCGCACTTGATATATATCTCGTCCGATTGGACAGTCAACCGGTCGGTTGGCGGCTCGTGCAGCTCGTGCACCATTGCATTATGGGCCAAGCTAATGCTCGCGGCTGCCGTTGCTCGCTATCTCTCCTGGGGGCTTTTTTAAGCCGTTGCGGGCCGACCTATTCATGTTTTTCTATACGAGGGAAGAAAATGGAGCGAATGAGCCAAGAGTCGCGTTTCGCGGTTATGAAAATATATGCGGGAATTCGCGGTGTGCATAGTAGCGCTTGTGCATACGACACCTAGTGCTGCTACTGGCCCACGCTTTCAGCGCGTCTATTCCAAGTGTGCAGGAGCAAATGGTTTTTGGCTCGCTACACGAGGGGAAAAATCAGTTTTTTTTTCACGATGCTATCTGCAGTTTCGTCGTGCATTTTGTAACGCGCTCAGCTAACGAGTTGTTTAGTTCAATGGGCTGGCTTGGCAATTGGTCGCAGCAACTCGCGCTCACACTATAGCTACAGCTTGAATATTTTATGCGTGCGCTTATGCAGGGCTACGCGCAGTAACACAGGCACATACGCTGCGATCCTCCAATCCTATATATTATAGGTCCCCTAGGAAATTGCAGCATTTCAACTATCTATAAAAAGAGACTTATTTAAGTGTTACATTTTATTGTTGCAACTTACAATCTGATTTTATTACACAATTCATTACATCGTCATCATGTAGAAATTAAAATACCCTGTATTTGGACAAATTTCCGTTTCATGTACATTTTTCAATTGCTATAAACTTGACCAAAAAAACTTTCAAGGTAATGTGCAGAAAAATAAGTACACAAGTATCGGTATTTAATAAGTAAAAGTTACGTCAAATGATCGTTTAAGCTCAATCATCCAATAACCTCGATACCTACTTCTTGTCCCTCGTCTCTCGATATCCTGCAGCTGCTGCACCGCGGCGGCCGACGCTCAACAAGAAGAAGAAGAAGAAGAAGAAGAAGAGAAGAACCGCGCATTTACCACATTCCTATAAAACTAAAGCCTTGCAGCTCTCTTTCGAGTAAGAAGTCAAATTAATCTATCGCTAAACTGTCGGCCATAAAGTCTCGCTGCACCGTCGTAGCATAGTAGCTATAACGTATATATATATATATATATATAT
>UELV01056005.1:0-13552 GCA_900490015.1 Megastigmus stigmatizans
ATGCTATAGTATAATAAACAAGATACATACAGTACAGTAACAAGATATAAAACACAAATGAAATAGAAACGACTGTATTTTGGTTATTAGGTAAATCGGGGTCGAAAAAACCGATTTTCAAATTTGCAGCTTTCAGGTTCCATGCGAAAACAGAGTTTAAAAGTTTTATTTGCTTATATCTCGAGAATGGCTTAGGCTAGAATAAAATGGTTTACACCAATTGAAAGAGCGTAAAATTTTACATTGGAAATGATTTTTTATTCGATTTCGATGAGTGTAAAGTTTCGAGATAATTAATAGAAAAGAAATTATCTCAACTCTCCGTAGTGAGTGGGGTAACCAGTACCCCAGAAACAGAGTAGCCGCTGCACACTACTGCTAGTGGCGCTGCTACACCGCTCTTGGCGCGGCAGTTTCCCCAGTATTTTTTCCGTGTAACGGTGGAACCAGTCGTACATACAGCAACGGAATGCGAGTGCGAAGTGCGAGCAGTGGCGGTTTTGTTTTACATGCAAAAAGCGAAGCGATGCAAGACCCGATAGCATTTCAGTGCGTTAATTTTTCTATGAACTTTTCAAGTATAATTATATATTGAATTATTTTAACGATATCATAAATAGTTATAGTGAAAAAAGTTATATGGCTTTTTTCAATTCTATATGGAAATTCAGATGGTAGTGTGTGCAGACATTTACAGCAATCTTTGACAGTTGAACAAAATGAATGAATCTTTTGAACAAAATGAAATTTTGAATTATACCAACTTTAAAGATACTATAAATATTTTTATGATAAATATAAACATTATCAAGTTTTTATAGCAAATCAAGTATTTTTAATAGTCTAGTGTTAAAGAAAAGTAAAGTATTTACTATTCTGTTATGGTTTTTCTGTGAATGTTCCATGTTGAAATCAACATATCATTCATAGTTTCCGTTTTGAAATTTTCGCTGCTATCTGCTAATTGTTTTGATTGCTGATTGTTTTGATTCATGATGCTTATTTTTTCCTTAGAATTGGATACTGAAATGATTAATGCCTCCATTAAATGGGGCCAATTGATAAACACCGACTTGCCTAGCCAATTCCGAGCTAAATTCCCTATAGGTGGAACTTCTTTTGGTAATATACTGAGAATCATATTTTCTTTTCTGGATGGCTGTTCAAATACTTTCACCTGAAAAGTATGTTTGCATATTAAATATAAAACTTTGGTGTAGAAGCTTGTAGTACCACTTAAACATTTTTCTAAAAGAATATTTAATCGGTAATGCTTTAAAAAAAATTAAAAGTACCTTTGCTTTTACCAAGCAAGATGTGTGTGGAATGTGCTGTAATGTAGGAAATCCAGGATAGTAAACACTTAGTTGGACTCCTTTACATAAACCTTTAACTAACTTATCTAGAGGTATTAGAATATCTTCTCTATTTACTAACTGTCTATATGCATGACTTCGAATACTAGGAAAATATTCAGGTGCCTCATAAACACCTTGTTCTTTTTCAGCATATGTAAATATAGACATTGGTCCATGCAGATTTCGTTTTCTTTCTTCAACTGCTAAATTTTCATTACATGGCTTCATCGCTGTAATTTTTTTTAAATTAGTATAAATGCATCATGTGATCAATATTTTTTATAAATTCAAAAAAGTTTTATCTAAAGGTATAAATTAATAATATAATTGTAAATTTAATCAAATTTAAAACTATGAATCAAGTATTCACTAACCTTCTAATAAGCTCTTTTCATCAATGAGAGGAATCAAAACCACTGCTTCCCACTCATGTTTTTTTCCATTTAAATCAGTTCTAAAGTCTACTGGATAATATTCAATTATTGGAGAATTTTCTTCAGTCATAAGTTCATGATAAGCTGTAGGAAGTAAACTTTTACTAGCAGCTGGAAGAACTGCCAACAATTGTTCAAAAGGTAAAAATGGTGTTCCCATGTCAAACTCTAATTTTAAGTCTTTAAAATTCTTAATATCTGAAATAAAAGGAGCAAAGTGATGTGGGTAATACCACGACCAACTGCAACATCCATTGTAATAATAATGGAGATTCCATTGTATTGCTCTAATATAACCTTCAGCTTGGGACCGCATTATTTCGCTAAAAAATCGATTTAAATCATTTTATAATGTATCATTCGTACAGAGAACAATTTCTTATTTATACATTTTTGTTATAATAATAAAATTTGAAAGTTCACAATAGTTTTTAGAATCTACTAGTTAATGTTTTAAATGTTCTAAAATTTAAATGTAATAACAATTATTTGAATTGTTTTAGTTTTTTTGGAACTTACGCATCAACATTAGCATATTCCATTTTATTCATATAATAGTCACGCTTATGCTGTACAAATTCAAGACGCATATCATCATCATCATCAAAGTCATCTTCTTCTTCATCTTCCTCAGATTCACCTAACTACAAGAATTAAAGAAAAGCATAAACTTACAAATTTAAAATTTTTATCCATATCTAACCAGATATTTTACCTCTGTATTGGTAGCAATTATTAAAGCATTTAAAGCTTTATTCATTGTTCTCTTTGGAGATGCATTTTCATCTGAAGAACCTTTATTATTTCCTTCATTTTCATAAAGCCTTCGATCTGTTTTAGCTTCAAAATGTTTCAAGTCAGCATATATTTCATCAAATTGCTCCATATCATAATTGCCAAGCTTTTCCATAAATTTTTCAAAACGTTCAAGATTTAAAGTACCAGCTTCATTAATATAACCTACAGAAAAAGATTTTTATACTGTAAAACTTTTTTTAATACCTAGAGTATTCTTTTTAACTTTTAAAATCAATTAAAATGATTTTAATTAACTTATTTTACTTTTAAATAATTTATTAATTTACCATCCAAAGTTGGTAATATTTCCATATATGCATTGTATAAAATTGGCAGTGCATTATTTTCAATGTGTAAATTTGGTAAATGTGGAATAAAATCGTTTCCTACTAAAAAACCCATTAAAACCCAATCGTCTATTATTTTCTCAATATCGAACTTGAAAGTTAATTTGTCTTTAACAGGAGAAAATTCATGCTCGAGGTATTCCCTCATTAAAGACAAGTGTAAAAGACAAAAATTAGTCTCTTCCGGAGTTAAAATCTTCTTTTGAGCTTTGCCAAACTTCACTTCTTCTCGGAGTAATGAAAAATGAGGTTCATGTGAACATAAGCCTAACATTATGAGATCTGCATCTAAACCGTATAAACAGTGACGAGTATTTCCTTCATAATTCGGTTGGGCTTTCATATATCTAATGTAATCCATTATTTTATGTTCGCCTTCACCAGGTACCTGTAAAAAAATAATATAATGTATAAGTATATTTCTACTTGTTTATTTTCAAATATGAATTCTTAGTAAAATATTTACCTCAGATCCACTAAGTATAATTTTGCACTTTTGCCATAATTTATCAGTGGATATTTTGTAAGTAATAAAATATTTTAATTGCTCATTAAGTTTGGACATAAATACTGTTCCTGGTGTAATGCAATTAGAGTCAAATCTTGCTTCTTTCGGGATTTCTTGACCCTTAGCTTTTGCCTTTGACTCTAGAACTTCAGCCTCTTTTGCAGCTCTAAATCGACGACCCCTTTGTTGATTAATTTTGGCACGTGGTGCCACACCATCCACAGCCATAAAAAACAGCTTTTGAGGCTGTATAATGCGGAACAATATTTCTATATAGTGAAATATATTTTTAAATATAGTCTCCTCTGTTATACGAAATGATACATCAGCATCATTCGGATGAGAACAATTATGAATAATGCCATTCATATCTAAATATAAATTATCAAATTCAGGAATCTGCAAAAATAATAGTATTTTATTGTATAGGTAATGGTTTATAAAATGGAGCATATCTTAAAAGAAATAAAAATACTTTCAGTAGAAGTAATTTAAGTAGGAGTTTCAAATTTTAAGGAAATAGGTGAAACTAGGTGATACTTATGTTTATGTAACAAATTATTTAGAGAAAATAAATTGATAAAGTTTATAATAATATATGTATATGTACAGAACATTTCTTGAAAAAGTAAATGGAAACCCATTAATCCATTTTTATCCTTAGGCACGAGGTTTCAAGACAATAGGCATTCTCAAAAGTACAGAAGTAAGTAAAGGTGTAAATTTATAATTATATAGCTAAGAGAAATGTTTTCAATAATTAAACTAATATAATTTATTTGTGTTGACTGACAAAAGGCAGGCATGAGCATCATTGTTAAATATCCTTCATTAGGAAATGAAAATTATTGAAAATCACATTGAGGGTTCAACAGCAAGGGACAGAACAAAGACAAAATATTGCTTGCTGCACAATATAGACATCAGAAGCATGTTGTCAAACAAAAATATTGAGGCAAAAAGAATGCAATTTGCGTTTGATACCCATCTCTGACAAGGTTATCATACAATACTGTACGTCCTACAGAAAAAAATCAAAGTCAAACGCGTTTTCTTTACTCTGATTAATTTTGTGTACCTGATATTCTTTGAGTTGTTCGCTGAGGCAAGGGTACCTTTCGCTAATGTATCTGAAAAACTTTGGTACTCCCATTTTTCGTCTTTCGTAGTTTCAGTCTCCGTTTCTAAATTGTTTTTTTCAGCCTCTTTTAGCTGAACTCCGCGGGCGAAGCGTAAAATTAAAAAAAAAAGGAAAACGTGTTCGGAGTTTTCAACTAGCGCGGAATTGTCTGTTAAAATAAAATTTCCGCGGCATAACCGCACAAGAGAATAACATACACTGTACTTTTTCTCTCTCTCTCAATCTATGTGTGTGTATAACACTGTATCTGGATCCGTATATGTACTCTATTTCATCTTGTCGTCGAGGAAAGAAACAATGGAGTGAAGTGTTCGTTGGGTGGTTTTCAATTTCGCGAAGTTACACGCAATACTTAATCGAATCCGCACACTGCGGTGCGCAGCGCACAGCGAATAGCGACTCGCGCGATTTTCTGGGGTTGTTCAGGTTGTTGTTTGTTTCATTTTTTTTGGAGCTCGCCGCTCGCGGCTCCGGCTCGGCTCGCGGTGGTCTCGTGGGTCTGTGACTGTCATTAGGTCGTTCATAACTTACCAATTTTTAAATGACCAATTTTCTGATTAGGAAAAACACTAATAATCTATTGCTGAAATTGTATAGTTTTTCCTAAATTTTATCGAAAAACAAGACACTTCACTGTGACTTATATTAGTACGCAAATAGAATATTATTGAACTTAAATTTGAACAAATTCTAACAGCTGACGCGTCAATTTGCTTCTGTACCTTTATATTCTTTTACATTTATGATTTACATCATACAAACTGTATAATTGTTGTCATATTTTGTTTTATTATTTTATCAATTTGCTTTTTCGATGATGCAGTAATAATCTTCTAACTTATTATTCTATCTTTCGTCTTGTGATAAAAAAGTTTAATAATAATACATACGTATATATTTATATTTCATCACCTTTATTTATTACATAATTTCTTTCCTGGTACCTAAAAACTGCTGATTGCATTTAGACTTTTAAGTTATATGATTAAATGATTAAAAGCACGGTTGGCTCTCTAGAACATTTGTGAATGAATTGATATATTTAAAATTTTCAAATAAATTTTAAAATTTAAATCACAAATCGTATTCGTTTTTTAAATTTGGTTTACTATACGTCATTTTTTCGGACGTTCGCAGCGACCTCTGAGCGCTTGGCCAATTTGTTGCGTTGCCGACGTTGCCGTTGAGAGCTCACGGTCCATGCTGCAGGCTGCAGCTCACCGATGCGGCGATGCTCTGCCATTTTACTGTTGATTCTCGATCGAGTCAGACGTCTTCGTGATCGCAAGTCCAGTTCGTTGCGGACGAACGCTGCAACAGTGGTAAGCAAGGCCCACGTTATTAATATTGGTTATTGAATCCGTACACATCCGCTAGTAAACTGTTTGTAAATTAGCTAAAATAGTTTAATTTTAACTATTCGTGATTTGTCTGATACAACGCTGTCTTTATTTTTGAAATATTTTGTTAATTTGGATAAAAATTAACGTACTTTAAACAAAGCATGTGCCGTTCGGTGCCTAACAGTTTTCAAAAACTTAAGAGCATAATTAAGATGATGTTTTTAGATTATAATGGTAATAGTTTATTAGTTTTATTAAATGTTTAACTGTTTATTATTTAATTTAATGATTGTCATAAAAAAATTAAATAATTTGAACGTGCGTCTAGGGTTATGGAGCTTCCTTCTATTCGGATTCCTAACGATCGGATGACTTGAAATGTACTAATTTAAATAAATATAAATAAGACGACTGTTTTATTAAAATCACTTAAATAATGTTTATAAAGGTATTTTTTAGGAAAAGTTTAGATTAACTTTTAAAGAATGTTTTATTACTTATAATCGAACACGTTCTATATAATAATCGGAATTCAGAGATCTACTGTATTAACCGACAACGTATTGCCGCATGCTCCTTCATTTTTTAGACAATTATTTTTCATTCTTTTATTAGTCAACTAAAGATTTTAATGATGATACGATTGTAGTCTCGTTCGTATGACCTACATGATTATAATACAATCAATTTATCTGAAAAGTTAATTAAATAAAATATTTTATTATGATTTTCATGTAAAATTTATAAAATACTTTTCATTTCACGTTGCAGATTTTAAGAAAATGGAGTCTTCAAAACCCCCACGGAAAGCGGACTTTTGTCTTCCAACTGGATGATCTGCTGGAGATGAATTAAAATAAGTTGAAAGTATATATGACCATGTGAACCTCATACCACAAGTATCGGAATGTTCATCAATCAATAAATTAGCTTTAGGTAAATATATTTTATGTATTATAAATAATCTAATAATTTTCTTTCAGTAAAGTTGATTTAAAAATCAAAAGCAATTATAATATTTAAGCAAATATAAATTATATGTAAAAAGTTTTAAATTATTTTTTCATTTTTAATGATGATATACTTACCGCCCCAGTCTGAGATCTATGACTGATACGGATTTCTGATAAAAAGTTTATTTAAATAAATGAAAAATTAATTAATTGAAATATTTTATTATGATTTTCATGTAAAATTTATAAAATACTTTTCACGTTGCAGATTTAAAGAAAATGGAGTCTTCCAAATGGATGATCTGCTGAAGATCAATTAAAATAAGTTGAAAGTATATGATAATGACCATGTGGACATCATACCACAAGTATCAGAATGATCAGCAATCAACAATTTAGCTTTAGGTAAATATATTTTATGTATTATAAATAATCTAATAATTTTCTTTTGGTAAAGGTTTATTTAAAAATCAAAAGCAATTATAAGATTTGAGCAAATATAAATTATTTTTTCATTTTTAATGATTATATACTTACCGCCCCAGTCTGAGATCTATGACTGATTCGGATTTCTGATAAAAAGTTTATTTAAATAAATGAATTTTAGTACTTTGAATATGTGAATAACTAAATGTTAATTTTACAGCTAGATATTGAGTTGCAGAAACTTGCAGAGGATGATTGGAAATCAACCATTTCACTTGGCCAACAAAATATATAAGGTATATTTAGATTATTTATCTTACATATTTTAAAACAAAGTAATTTGTAGAATCAAAAATTATGATGAGTACTATAAACGCTCCAGTCAAACAGAATGATCAGTGACGACTGTTTATTTCTGATTTTCCTTTAAAATAATTATTTTATTATGTTTGATTAACATATGATTTTTAATAAACATTCTTTAAATTTTTTAGACAAACTGGTGTGTCCTTTTGTATTGGAAAAATTGAAAGTCTCGTCTTGGATATTCGTGTAAGCACGTGGATGAACGAATTTGATTTCAAGGATGATGAGAAAGGTGAATATTTAATTTGTATGGTAAACTAAACTAACCATTAGTATTAAATTATAATGATGAGATATATAGTTATCCCTGTCTTACAAAAACATGGTGAGAAAACTAAGCTGATGTTAAAATAAAAATATCAACTTTTATGAGGAAAAAAATGCTATTTTAGTAAAATTAACAGATTGTTCATTTTTGTTACAGAAACTTTGTTTGCTTTTGACAAGATCACGAACTTCAGAGTCATAAAAAGGTAATTTTTATATCTAATTTAATAAGTTTTAAATATTTTATAAAAGCACTTTCTATGATGCACTATTTACAAGCATATGACTGATTATTTTTGATGTCATCTGGATCTCTGATACAATGAAAATATAATTTAATTTTTCAAATTACATTAAGCATGTTTTGTAATGTATTTCTTACTTTTCAGATTTTAACATTTTAATGACACAACCGAACTGGTATTCGAATTTCAAAGAGCTGAAGATTGCAGTTTTGGTGAATGTACGTTTTTTTATTTTTGAACAGAATTTGTAATAAACATAAATAGTATAATGATCATAACGATGATGTTACAATATATACGCTAATATGATAAAATTTAAATGATTTGTACTTGCCCTCACTGAGTTAAAGTTTAAAATGTTTATTACAATGATTAATATGAAATATTTTGAAACATTAGCTCTGTAGTTGTTTCAGATAGATTTATAGTATGTGAATGAAATGGACTAGCAATACATCGCATGGGAATACTTCACTCCAATTCTTAAAATATAAGGCACTTCTGTGTACCGGTAGTGACGAATAAAAATAGCATACTAAATTGTAAGTATATGCCTTGAAATATAAAAACTTAAAAGATACTGTAATGATGTCTTAATATACGCTATGAAATTTTATGAAATCATCTATATTACTGAACAGTATCTTAATAAATTTTTAATAATATAAATTAACAAATATCAAAATTTTTATTATATTTACAGATGTGCAAGGAGTTTTTAATCAAGTGCTATAAATAATTTACGACAGTATTTTTTTCCCTAAGAGGATTAAACTCCTTTTGATGAATACCATCTAAAGCCTCGTTGTATCCCCAAAGACTCATTGCTTGATTACAATTTTCTTGGATTTTCTTGACTTCGTCAAAGCTTAGCTTTTCCTTCCACTGAAAAGCAACTGTATTGGATTTTCTGTAAGTACTCAAAGGATCAGTAGAAGAAATTACTGTATGTGTACTTAAGAATCTTTGTACATTTTCATGAAAATAAATTCCATAAAAATCATAAACAGCTTTACTATATTTGTAAGGATTTATTGATAAATCTTCGTACCTCAGCACACTAAAATAATAAATAATTATTAAAATATAAAAATATAGTTATTTTATTTATGGCATAACCAAAAGTTATTTAAATTTATAAATTGAAGAAATAAAAAAAAAATTTAGAAATTATTTTTATGTATGAAATGATTGTTTATAGTGTAAATTTCAAACTTTAATTTGTACCTGAAAAAATCCACAAAACTTCAATTTCTGCGTTATAAAACATTCTGGTTTTATAATGTTTAATATATGAAAAAAAACAAGTGTACAAATTATATTAATTATTTTGTTTTAATATGAACAACCAATAAGTATATCCAAAATAAATAAAAACATAATTAGGATTTAATATTTATTTATCTTGGGCAGTATTTAGAAAGACAACCAAATCATGTACCTAATCCATTTTAAGTCATTCTTTCTAAGTTTTTTGGTGTCGTCAGTATCAGATTAGACAGTTTCAAATGATGCCGCATATGCGGAGATATCACGAATTTTCAAACGTTGTATTTTCTTTGATTAATACCTATAAGGATTTTATAAAAATTTTAAATGTTGATAAAGAAACTAAGCTGTAGTACGTTTCAAAATGCTCTTTAAAAAAATTTTGTTAAAATCGAAGTAAATAAGTTTTATAATTTTCGAGACTTCTTAAAATTGATAAAAGGATATTTTACCGTTTTTCTTATTTGATAACTAATGTATTCTAAATCCTTGAATTTAGATTTCTCATTTTTTAAGTATTTGTATAAAATTGTAAAATTACAATATTGCTTATATCAGCTTGTACTACTTGCAACTCTTCATATTCAGTGACATGTAAGATCGAGAGTTCTGTGGATTTCATTATATGATGTCGATAAATAAAGCAAGAAATAAATATTTACCTAAATTTTTGTGGATATAGCCTAGAAAATTTGATAGCAGTTTTGTAGTCTGAAATCATGTCGAAACATAATAGAGATGGATCGAAACAATCCACATTATTTGTACACCAGTCCAAGGGTTTCCGTGAATGCATAATACCTCTAGGATCACGAACTAAGTATACGATTTTCACGCCTAAACTAAACAATTCAATGCACTAGATTAAAAAAAATCGAATAACATAAAACATACTTGTAAATATCAATAAATAATTACCCTTCATCTTTTAAAAATTTCTCTGCTAAACTAAGTTTTAAACCAACAATTTTTGTTGTTTGAACTGGAAAAAGACGGCAAAACTTGGTAGCCAAATTAATATCCCAACAAATTTCTTTATGAGCTTCGCATAGCTTCTTCAAATACCTGTTGTAATTAGCTGTTTGCCATGGGTCAATTTCCCGATAATTTTGATAATGATCTGCACATATTTTAAAATAATATTATAAAATAATTTCAAAATCAATAGTCACTCTTAAATTTTATATTTGGAAAATTTTATATATTTTTACATGGAAAATGCAAGTTTATTTATTATTACATTGATTTCTAAAGTATCAGATTATTCCAATTCTATTACAAAATTATCAGATTGTAAGGGCTCTATGTATATTTCAACTATATATACACGTTAAAAAAAGAATAAGAAATGTACCAAGTTCCGAATAGTTGCAATTGAAAAGTGATTCCAATGTTTTCAGTGCTACGCGTGCTAATGGTGGTCGCCTAATTTTAATTATGCCAAGATACAAAAGTGGCTCATAATTGAAGTAGCTGGCTGGGTGAGCGCTCAAAAGATCGCCCAAAAAGGAACTTCCACTTCGCCAATTCGATATGACTACATTTCTTAATGGGTTACCACCTTTTTCCGTTACGAGATCCGACAATTCACTATAGGACAAGCCGTAATTTTTATGAATATTAAACACTTTGACAAAGAAAATAAATTTTACTTTACCTAACATTCATTCTGGATATTCCATCGTAATAAGGGTAATCTTTCATTTCTGTTTGGATGTTAGTCCATTGTTCTTGTAAAATCGCATCAATCTCTTCCTAATTTAAACAAATTGTACTTAAGTAATTACATATTACATCATTTTTTAGGTATATATAAGTATTTGAACTTCTAAACAAAATTTATATCGGAAAAACTAAGAAACTCTATTGTGAAATTATAAAAAAATTACAATGATCTCAGCGAATAAAACCTTCTAGAATTAACAGTATTCTTACGATTTTTTAATAAATCTAGGTAGCAGATTAAAATGCTATCAGAAGTTTTTAGCGATATAGATGATTTTCATTGAATTTATAAGACTCAAGGCTACTTACGATGCATTGTTTTTTAGTTTTATAAAATTTTACATAACATTTGAATGAAAAACATTAGATTGACTTATTAAAAGACTGTAAGATCGATTGGTAACAGAAAACATTTAAAATTTTATAAGTTGCATTTAAAACTTGACGGCGTTCATTATAAGATAATGATTTCCAAAATATTTTGAAATATCAAGGCGCGCGACAGACACTAATTGTAAGGAAATCTTACGAACCTGTTTAGAGTGATATTTAGAAGTCATGTAAATATGAGTAAAACTCAAAAAGTAAATACTGCTGAATAGTAAAAGAATCATTAAATAGCGTATACATAACAGTATAAAACTCAAATATTTATGAAAGAATAATTTAATTTTTAACATTGTATAAAAGACTAACTAGACACATTCACTGGACACTGAGACGTAAAGCCACGTGCAGATCTATGAAACGAAAAAGCAATAGTGATTCATATCTTTCAATGCTTTTGAAATAAAGCTATCTATGTTTATAAAATAAGCAAGTAAAAAATCTAACACGCAATTGTGTAGTGCAGAAGTTGTGCTATTGCATATTTATTCTGAATAATAGAAGTAAAGGCTACACATGAATTAAACAATTTGTCCATGAAAATCGAATTAAGTGCATTTGTCAGTTCTTCCAACTACATATTTTCTTCTGATAAAGCTATTTATAATTTTTATGAAAAACTTTAAGATAAAAGAAACTTTTTTAAATTTGAAAAATCCTGATTAAATAAAAGCAGACAAATTAAAGCAATTTTTTAAAAAGAAAAGGCCAAAGTAGACATTTTAATCGGTTTAGGAAATAAATAAACTTTATTATATAAAAAAATATTTGTCTAGTTTTTATATGTATAAAGAATAATGCAATATTTTATAGTAATGAAATTTATTAATAAAGCTTTGTGTTATATTACATCTTTCTTTAAATTTCTAAAAATTCAGTACACAAGAAATCAATAGTATTTTTGAGTTATGAAATAGTGACAGAGATGCTTGTATTAAAAAATTTTAATTTTAATGATAACTCACCTATACATTTTACATTTGTCTGCACATTGTTAAAATTAATTAAAAATGGGTGCAATTAGATCTTAATCAAAATGTAATTTACACTTATACCCTTAGTTACATATAATAAAAATTTTGTGCCGAATATGTTTGTATGAGTTTGCGCTTCTCAATAGAAACCAACTCGTTCCTATCACAGGTATAGTAATATAGTTTCACTATTGTAAATACTTACAAACGCATAGATAAAATCGATATTTATCTACAATTTGTAAATCTGTAGACTACAGTCCAAGGAAAAAAATTATATACTTCATCAAAATTATATACATATAGTTATATAAGACATTTCTTTATAAATAGAATGGCAAATTAATTATGAAACACAAAGGTACATCAAATTATTCTACAAATTACAAGTTATAATCCGTCTTTATTTTTTGATTTTTTAAGAATATTGATAATCTATTATAATTTGTCATATTATACCGATGTTTAAAAAATCCATTTGCATTTATAATTATCTTATGTAGAGAGTTTGTTTTGTTTATTTAGTATTGACTTATAGTACTGTATCATTACAGATCTTGCAAAGGATAATTTAATTTTGATTTATAGAATAAAAATATTTATAGGAATTGTACAATTTATATACATACAACTTATAGATAATTTTTTTCCTCAGCAAGTCTCGTAAAATATTTTTTATTAAATCACGTATCTACATACACTTACATACAATCATCGTCACATCTTTTCATTCCATTAAATTACGATATAATAAAAAATCTTTACATGTCTGGTTCAGAAGCGATATGATTCATCGTACTTTATTATCAAGTATAGAAAATGTGCTCTAATAGATACTTCTTCCATCTTTCGAGACAATTCTTAAAAGTGCTATCTAAATGCTATGTACAATTCACAATATCAACTTCTTTGAGAAGATATGATATGAGGCCATTTTCGCCTCTCACATGTGGTTACAGAGTGTAATAAGTAATATGGCAGCCTGGGAAATTGTTATACATACATACATAT